>BQNB010028520.1:0-52467 GCA_026074375.1 Tanacetum coccineum
TTAGTCATATTCAAACATCGATCATCAATTCGTCATTTGATTTTCCATTCAAGCCTCGTTGGGACATAACGACCCGGGAATTATACTTCCGGATACGTATATATATTTTATTTTGTGAATTTTGACTTCTTGTCTTGGTCAAAGGCAATTGGTTGGGATTTGCCTATATATTTTATATATATATTATTGACGAATCAATTTTTGGCGCCGCTGCCGGGGAGGCTGTGAAACGATTATCGTAACGATTGACAAATTGTGTTTGAATTTATGAATATTTTTTCATTTCTTTTAGTATATATTTATAAAACAAGAAAAAAACCAAAAATATAAAAGCATTATCTTAATCGAGAAATAAAATTCATCAATTATATAATACTTTTACTAAAGTATTATCATCAATAAATTCTCGAACCAAAGATTAAAAAACTTACCTTTTGTGTCACTTGCAAGGTACGACTCACCTTTGAAAGTTAGACAAACTACAAGAGGGGTATAAGGAGGGTTGTTCCAACGAACTACGACCCGAAAGGAGAAATAACCTTCGCGCTATCCCTCTCCTTCGCTCCTTTGTGAGTTTTTCTTTCGAAGAGCTACCGTGAAGCTTGCCGATTATCAGGTTTAAGTTGTCTTATCTCAATTTGTCCATTTGTAAAATATGTTGTTTAAAAAAAATTCGAAAAACCAAAAATAATCTTCTTTTTCTTCGTATCATTTAATTCTTTTCTTATCCCTCTAATTGTTTAATTCTTATGGCGTCATTCGACTATCGTTTAAATCACCTTAAAACGATTAAAGAATGCTCGTCTTGTGGAACTTTGTACACTTCGGACTATTGTTGTTCAAAAGGGAGTCTTGAGGACAAGATTCTTGTTCCATTACCCGACTCGTCTCAACGACCCCTTAAAATTGAAAAAATTTGTCTCGATTGTGGAGACCCGATTCATGATCTTTATTGTCGAGGATGTGCTCTAATACGAAAGACATTCGAGGAAGTTTTTCAAGACTTCCAAGACACTTCCGAGTCATCCGACGACAATACCAACGTTGTTAATGCTCCTCGAGAGCCATTCGTTGTCAAACACGACCCCGGTGAAAATTCCTCACCAAGTCCTCCACAAATCGACCATTGTTGTCACGAGTGCGGTGATTCGTTAGATGGAATCTTTTGTCGACGATGCACTTGTAAGTCTTGTGGGAAAGGTGCTCATTACGGTTATAATTGTCCTCCGAAAGTTCCGATTATCACTAATCCGGAACCATGCAACAATCAAACCATTAGTGAGCCCCTACAAAACTTGCAAAGTTTGCAACAACAATGTCTTCTTGGTACATGCCAAAAATGTGGTTGTAATGAATACAATGGAGTTTGTTTTTATTGTAAAGTTGGAAATGGAACACCAATCAATTTTTCAACTCCGTATTCTTCTAACGATTCTCCAAAATTTTCCAACCACCCCACACACTATGAACCAATCTTGTGTAATTTTTGTGGGAACGATGCTCGTTATGGTCGCTATTGTACACCGCAAGTTCCAAATCCGGAACCATGCTACTATCAAGACTATGATAAGTTCCCACAAACTTTACCGAGTTTTCCACAACAACATCCTTGTTGTGAAGATTACGGGGGACCTCATATGAGTTTCCAATGTCAACCGATGAATAAAAATTATTACGAACCTAATCCGTGCTATGATTCTAATTCTTTCGGTTTAGACCAATTTCAACCCCCGCAATATACCGGCAATCATCCAATCTTCAATTCTCAACATGAGCTTCTCAATTCTCAAAATGAGTTTCTCATTTCTCAAAACAAGCTTATGGAGCAAATGACAAACTTACGTGATTTGGTTGGTCAAGTTATACAAAAGAAGGAAGAAGAAAAGCGAATTGCGGAAGAGCAAGCGTCTAAAGATCGATATTGGAAGATTCCCATTTGCTACGATGATGATGATGACTATACCATTGCAATCACACCCGTTTTACCAATCAAGGAACCCGATAACTCTCTAAGTATGGGGGACGAGCATCTTGACACTATTCCGGTAACGGAATCAGACGAATTCATAAAGTCTAGTGTTGAGGACCTTGTTTAAAACCCAAGAGAATCCGAGAATGAATGTGAGTGTGATTTTCCTCTTCGTGATGATTCACCGGAATCAAATTTCACAAATGTCTCTAACCCTCTCTTTGATGCTAATGACGATGGTACCTCTAGTAATGAGGAGGATTTCAAAATATCTTCCAATCCTCTTTTTGATCTAGATGAGGTTAGTCCAATTGATGAGGAGGTGTTAGAAAATACCAATTCAATTCCACCGGGAATTGAAATTTCTTGCTTCAATCCCGAATCCGATCTTTTAGAATCCTTGCTAAATCGAGACTCTTCGATTGATTCTTCTCAAAAGATCGATTCGCTTCTTGATGAGTTCGCCGGTGAACTCACTTCTTTCAAATCAATTCCACCGGGAATTGATAATATCAACCTTGATTCGGAGGGTGATATTTTGTTTTTGGAGAGTTTGCTTTACGATAACTCTTCTCCCCGACCACCGGAAGCTTTTCAAGCCAATTCTAATACGATCATCGAGTCTCTTCCCATCCCCGTTGACTCTCTTAGGGAAGAGATCGATATATTTTCCGGTCCGGATGACTCTATACCACCGGGTATTGAAAGTGATGATTTTAACTCAGAAGATAACGATAATTCTACTTCCATTCCCGAGTTCGAATCATTTCATGTTGATTATCCCGATTTGGGAGATTCAACCATTGTTGTGGTGGAAGACATCCCCGTTGATGTGCCAAAATTTTTGCCCACCCATCCCACCCTTCATATGGATCTCGACTTCATTCCTTCTCATAATGATCTCGGATCCGATCTTGATGGTTCTTCTCCTTCCGGAAATAGAAACAAGATTTACGATCCGGGGATATGCATTGAAGTTGAATCCACAAGAATTCTTGCTCTTCCTCCCATGATTGATACTTTACTTCCATTTTCATCCGAAAATAAAGACAGAGTTTTCAATCACGGTGTTCTTGCTTTGAAGGAGAAATCTCCTCCTTCTTCATCACATCGGGGCTTTAAGGCTTCCAAGCTATTTCTTCATAAAAGCCCGATGTTGATTCATGGAGACAACACTCCTAATTTGGGTGTTCGTCATCCCCATTTTTACCCCCCTTGACAAAGCTCTAGTATGGGGGGATCGGGTCAAGCTAAGTGACCTAAAACAAGCGCTTCGTGGGTGGCAACCCATGCTTATCAGTAGTAGTATTATGTAGTAATGAATAAGTGTTTCTTGTTGTGTAAGGAGGCCCGCCTCTACCATTTTCCGTGTTTTGTGTTTTGTGGTTTAATGTCCAGGAATTCCCGGATTGTGAAGACTCTCGTGCTCGCAGTTTTGCCCTTCATCCACAAGAGTTTCACATCCTCAGCTTCATTTTGGGAATCCGATATCCAAATCTTATCGACTAACGTTTTATCTTTTGGCACACTTAATAAACGGCCTTAGATTTACGTAGGTACCCTTTTAAAACATCGAGGACGATGTTTAGTTCTAGTATGGGGGGAATCTTCGATTTGATTTTGCCTGCAGCCGTTGTTGTCACGTAATCCTGTTTTTACCACCAAAATTTTTGCAAAAATACCAAAAAAATGAAAAAAATTTAAAAATTTTCAAAAATAAAATAAGTGTTTTGTCACAGTTTTGACTTTCCTAATGGGTAGATGAGAATAAATTTTGACTCGATCGAGCGTGTTGAGCCCTAGCTTTGTCCCTTAACCATTTAATAAACGAAAGTTTATTAGGCTAAGCATTCGCGGATCCTTTTATTAGGGATTTTAAATTTGCGAAGAACGAGAAATGATAGTGTTATTTACAAGTAGGATGCTAAACAAGGATTATTTGGAAATCTTAAAAGCTTATAAGTGTAACTTGTCGCTTTTTCTCCCAGAAGCTCTTAACCTGACTAATAAACGTGCTTAATTTTGCTTTAACTTTAAACCGACATTTTCTAAAAAGAAGCTCTTTCGGAAACGAAAATATTCATCTTAGTTCAGCTTTATACTTGAGTTTCTAAAACGAAATTTTCTCTATTACGAAAAATATGTTGCAAAATGAAAAAAAAAATGAAAAAATAAATAATGAAAAATATAAACTGTGGGCTGATAAAGGTTTACTGCATCTTGCCGGCTCACAACCGATGTTGCAGTCTTCAAAACAAAGCCCATAGTGAGATAATAGATGCCAAAGTACATTCATAAGTGTTATCAATAAGAAACCGTCGTCAGACTAAGTCACTACATCTTGTCGGAGGCGTGGCCGATGTTGTAGTCATGTAAATGATGACGGTGTTATAGTATGATTATAGCAATAAATGACTAATAATGAAAATTTAATGGTTAAGATTTCTTTTTCTAAACCCAAGTATAATTTTAAACTAAGAATAACTTGCTTTAAGACTTCAAAAGTTTATTCGTTGCCGTTGGTTGATTATTTCTAGGAATGATCGCACCAATGAGATCATTAAATTTTTGATGTTTGCGTGTGGTTCGTCTTAAAGTACGTATATATAAAACAACTCAAATGCAAGTCTCAACCAAATGCCCTTGACCAAGGCAAAAGGTCAAAATCTACACAAAGAGATTAAATATATATACACAAGTAAGAATCAAATCAATTATAAAAAGATTCCGGAAGAGATATTCCCGGGTCGTATGTCCCAACGAGGCTGCAATTGAAATTTATCCTGGTTTGATGAGAAATTGAATGATGGAAACACTGATATAATTATAACTAAAATTAATTAAATAAAACTTAATTTAATCTACGGGAAACTTAAAATTAAGCACAATCACTTTTAATTTGAATAATTTTCGGGAGCAAAAAATTGACAAGTCATATTATAAGTAGTTTAGCATCTTACCTTGTACTTAACGTGATTCGTTTTTTAACGGTTAGAGTTTGGAACTAGTGAAAAAAATCGGACGCTGAATTTATCCATTCGGGACATCCGTAGATCCATTCTATGGGCGCTTCCTCATCTATATACTCCATGTTGATATCATAAGGAAGTCAAACAGGTAGTCAAGAAAATAAAAGGAAAATCCCAAAAATATGAGGGATTTAGTTTAGTAGACAGATAAAAATGGTGAAAACGGGACTTGTCGGAACTATTGATTCTTTATTTCCCTTGACGAACACCTAGCTACTTTTCAAGGTTATTAGTCGAGGGGGATCGAGATTCTTAGTTTTCGTAAATGTTTACTTCATAACATTGCGTGAGGACACGGCAATACCTTAGTATGGGGGATTTTGGTATGTGCTTAATTACACATACATTTTTCCATTAAAAACGGACTTAAATGACCAAAAACAGACAAAAATTGCCAAATATATGTTTGTTTTGCATTTGTATTGTGCAGGAAACGGATATTCACAAAAGGACGAAAAACAAAGCCAAAAATGACAAAACTAAGCACGGAATGGAAAAGTGTGTGAAGACAAAGCCAAATCGAAGCCAAAAGTCAATCATGTCAAAAAGTCATCAGAAAAGTCAAACAGTCAAAGTCAAAGTCAACCCCGACAAAGTCAGAGTCAACTCCGAGAAGCTAAAGCAGAAAATATAACTTGAGGGACCAAAAGTGCCAAGTTTTTAAGTTGTGTAGCATGGTGATAAAATACAAGGACTGAATTTGCAATTCTAGTAAAATATAACTTGAGGGGGCAAAACTGCCAAACCCCTCAAGTTATATTAACCAAGGATTTCCTATGTAATCAACATATATGAGTTGGAGGGCTTAACCTGCCAACTTCTCAAAGATGTACCACACAAGGACGTTTGCTGCAATATCACTTTACACTTTTCAGGAGCAAACTTGCCAATCCCCAAATAAGTTTTATCCTGCCCCATAATCAAACCTGACGAACCCTAATTCTTTCCCGCCAATAAACCCAAGATAACTCACGGGCTTTCTTCCTCACTTTTAACCTGCAACTCCCTCATTACCCAATGGGTAATAGCCCCTCCCCCTCTCCACTAAAACCCTAAACCTATCCCACCTTTCCACCTTGGCAATCCACCATTTTTCAAGGCTAATCCAACGTTTGATATCAAATTGAAGAAGCACAGGGCATTTCAAGGGCTAGAATTGAGTATGGATTCACCTCACATAACAATCACAATCCTGTGTGCCTCTCACAAAACAAACACACAAGCTCAAAAGCAATGAAGACCTTTGGCTTATATAAAGAGAAGAAGACAGAGAAACAAAGAATGTAATCGAGGAGTAGTTTAGTTTTAAAAATGTTTTAATTTTATGTCCTTTAAAAAATTGTCTTTCAATTCACTTTTGACTCAATATAATATAAAGTTAAATTTATTTTTTTTCAAGTTAATCAAAACCATGTGTAAGCTTTATTTAATCTTAAAGTTTACTTAATAGCATTCTACCAATTCTATAAGCTATTTTAAGCTATTACAGTCTGTTTTATTCATTTAATGTTCTCAAAGTAAGTTAAGCACAGTTACTATTTCATTAGAGAAATCACTTGATTTCTAGCTTTTTAATGGGATATTAAGCACAACTGGATGGGCTTTAAGGGCTTAGTGCTAATTGGATAAGCATAGGAGTGTAATGTGAGGACTTAACTAAGTTAAAAGCATGGACAAATGTAAGATTATTCTCTTTCCATTCTCAAGTCCAATTTATAGCTTTTACTATTCCATTAGCTTATCACTTGTTTATGTGCTTATTCTGTGCTTATATTTCTATCTTTTTTATGTTAAGTTTATCTTAGTTTATGCCTTAATTATTCCTAGTTTATGCTCTTTATAATCTTGCCTAGCTTAAAATTGTAAAATTTCCGTCCATATTAAAAAGGGGTGTTTGGGATAAGCCCCAAAATGGGTCAATTTGGGTATAAATCCCTTTGGGTCAACTTGGCCAGCTTACATTCCCATTTTAAGGTAGTAAAAGTGAATTGTTTCAAGTTTTACAAGTTTTAAATTTGTTTTTAAATAAAGGTTTTTATAAAATACCCTTTGAACCTGTGGTAACACAGTTCACTCAAAGGGCTTAATCTGTTAAGCTTATTGAAGTAGGTTTTTAGAGTTATGTTTTGTTTTAAAATGGTGTCAAAGTAGATTAGTTAAAAGAATATTGTGTTTGCGCTAAGTGTATTAAAAAAAACCTGGTCAACTCTAAAGGAGGAGTAAAATCTCATAAGTTTTTAATTAGCCTTTTTGATTCCTTATTTTCAGCCTTTAACCCATGATATTAGCTTATGAATTTTTTAGCACAAGCTCATTAGGAGCTTGTCTCTATCTGTTTTAGCTTTATCTTGCATTTTGAGCTTATCTTGCAGCTTATTCTTGGTATGTTTTTTTCCCTTTTTTTTGTAAATAGCTCCCCTGGTGCAAACAGCTTACTTTGTAATCCTTTTTCTTGCTTATTTTAGATTCAATCCTTTGTGTTCTTTGCATTTATAGAAAGCTCATAAGCTGTTTTATTAGCCCTAGGAAGCCTTAAGCTTAAGACCCCCTTGTGGTGCTTATTTTTTTTAAGCTCAAAGTGTGTCCCTAGGCCTGCTTTGCTCACAACTTTGGCTTATAGCTTATTTAGATTTTATGGCTTTTCTGTCAGATTCCCTTGGCTTAATTTTATTCCTTATAGCTTATTAGGTTAGGATAGCAATCTTTTTAGCTTAGTCTCCTTTGCCTTTAGCTTATATTGCCCCATTAGCTTAGCAGTTTAGTTTTTTTTAAGCCTTAGTGAAAAAAAAGTGATTCTGCCATCATTTTGGCTTATTTCCGGGCTTATTAAAGCTTTTCAAAAAGAATTCCAAGTTTTAAAGTTGCTTATTTTCAATTATTCTAGCTTTTTCATTTTATAAGTTTTTCCAAAAAAAAAGGGGAAAGTGGGAAGTCAGGGGTGAGCAAGACTCGAACCCCCGACCTCTACCACTCTCACCCTTATAAACATAACCACACTACCGCTGCGCCCTTGGGTCTTTTCTGTTAGACCCTTGGGCGCTTTGGTATTTAAGGGGGTTTTGGGCCATTAAGCTTATAAGCTATTTCGGCTTATTCGACAGCTTATTCGACAAGCTGTGCAATCCACTTTATTTTTCTTAGGAACTTTATAACTTTAGCTATTTTTTGTGAATTTTCCAGAATTTTTTATAAACGTTTGATATTTTTTATAATTTATTTTGATTAAAAACTTTAAAAAATCATAACAAATAAAATAAAAATCAGAAAAATATAAACTTTTTTTTAAAAATTTTCTTTTTTCATATATTTTGTAGGAAAAATATTAAAACTTGTGTAGGGTTAATTTTTAAAAAATTTTATTTCTAAAGAACGGGTTTTGACCCGGTTTTTGTCTTGACTCGTTTTTGGGTCAAACGACCTCCGTTTTTAGTCTAGTTTTTTTTTAAACTTAGTTATTTGTCATCTAGAATCTATTTTAGCTTTTAAATTTGTTCTAGGGTTTAAATTATAAAATTTGGGTTTTTGACCCTCGTTTTTCGTGCCCGTTTTAGGATTTAAGTTATTTAGCTTTCGTTTTTAGGTTTAATTAATTTGTTTTTGCATTTTTAATCTCAGAAATAGAAAACCAATCATATCCTTGTCATATTCAAACATCGTTTATCAATTCGTCATTCGATTTTCCATTCAAGCCTCGTTGGGACAAAACGACCCGGGAATCATACTTCCGGTTACATATATATTTTATTGTGTGAATTATTAACCAATCCCTGGTCAAGGGTATTGGGTTGATAGTTTGCCTATATTATACATATATATTATTGACGAATCACGCGTTTTCACTTGTGAAGTATATTATCGAATCACTCACTTGAGGTGAGTTCATAGCCCCACTTTTTACAGTTTTACTGATTTACAAGTTTTGGGGTGGAAACATGCTTTGTTTTATAAATTGGACGCGAGTGGTTATTTTATTGATTACGTGTTTGCCTAAGTAGCGATAACATATCTAAGCCCACTTATCATGAACTGTTAATTCTAGTTTGGAAGCGCGAGGGTTGTAAAATAGATCTATTGGGATTGACAACCCCCGTTCGGGTGATTAGTTATCACCGGGAAACGAAGCTATAAACAGGTCGTTTTTTGGATGATTGTTGCATTACAACATCGGATATGGACGAACTGCAAAATTTATATACAGAGATGTTATGGGCAGACCTGCGTAATTTGCAATAGCATAATATAAGTCCTAGCTTTAGTGTCATGACTTAGTGCAAACAGTAATCACGGTTTTGTGATTCTGCATGTGTTGCATTAATCACGGGAAAAGTCTTTGCGGTCCTCATAATTTATTTACTTAAACCTATAATTCACCAACAATTTTGTTTGACCGTTTTAAAGCAATGTTTATCAGGTGGGATACAAAAGGCAAGAGTGTCAAGATACCCTTGTGTCACATTTTTGGATATCGACGCTTAACGATTTAAATGCATTATATTTTGGTAAAATATATGGCAGGATTGAAATTCTTTTTGTAGGTTGAACAATGAACAAGTACAGCTATAAACCTTTTTGTATCAAGTCTTTTATTAAATCCAATGTAACAGTTTAAACGACTTTTATTGTCGTTCTTATATATCTTGTGCTATTGATCTATGAAGTAACATGCCCCGGAGATCCTTATTCCGCTGCGACCCATTTTGGGGGTGTTACATAGACAATTTAATACCCTCAATATTCCTATTTTGCACCTTTTTCCTTTTGTTCTTCCTGTTTTTCACTAAGGTAAATCCATTGGTGTCAACTTCATCGACCTTCTCAATATGGTCCACAACACGTTTAGGGCATTCTTTAGTGTTATGACCAAAGACCTTGCAATCCATACTTTGAGGAGGCGTCCATTCGTATTCAACAATCATTTTCTCCAAAGTATGCCCATCTCCATCAACCACTGGAACAGCCATGACCACTTCTTTCTTGAGTTCCTTCTCCGCTGATACTTCAATGAGTGCACGAGCATATCCAATTCGCCCCCATAGTTCAGAACACATAGCACAAGAAAAACCATCAAGCATGACCGCTTACCAATTTGAGACGCAATCTCAACTTAATCATCTCCCGAATATGCCACCCCCACAGGGCACCTTATGAACTTTAGCCCACACCACCCGGCACTTTGGGTACACATGCTTTAAGATATTAAAAGGTTTAGGAGCCTATTTTGTAAGAATCAACGGCTGATTCCGAATCATCCAAGGTCCTTTCTCCAAAACTTGCTCTAACCCAGTAATAGACATAAACTTAAAGTAGTATACATCATCATCATCTTTAATAACCCTTTGGAAACCAAACTTACTCCAAGTGTTGTTCACATAATTTTGTACAAGTGGGAATGCCACCCTTTTTTCTTTCCCAACAAAATAAAAACCCCCACCAAAATAACGAAATCATGGTGAGCATTCCACTTATACGTTTCAAATAGGAAGAACAAAATTAGCGTTGTCAACGTGGTCCTCATTGAATAGTGACCTAAAATTAATTTTAGGTTTCGTTTTTTCCATATTAAGATCATTAACAAAGGACTTGGACTGTTGGATTGTCGCTGAATGCCCTATCTATTCCATCTTAACAGAAAAATTATTCAAAATCGAATTTATGTCTTCCTCTCCCTCACCCTTTTCCATAAACCAACCAAGAAAACTACCAGGAAGGCAAAAAGAAACCCTAAAGAATTAGGGTTTCAATACGTTAATAATCACAAGCCCTAACCACCCTTCATTAATAATTAAATTAAAAATGATTGAAAACACACCCTAGACTTAAAAACTCGACATGGAACTACTGTCTAAATTCTTATCACAATAATTTAGCATTTTTTTCTAAATGATATACTTGAAATTTGCTATCAATTTTCTCTAGGTTGATAAAAGAAAAAAAAAGATTGGTAAATATGATGTTTAGAATATAAGAACATGTTTTATTTAAGGATTTAAAAACAATGGATAATTTATATAATTATTTGTTAAGTTATGGTTAATTATTTATTTTTATGATTAATGTAAGTAAATAATTATAATGGACATTTTATCTTGGACAATCATTATGGACACAATTTAGAGGACTCAAAATATACAAGATATGTGGTATAAAGTAATGTAGAAGACTTGTAAAAAATTAATCAAGTAATAGATTTATAAAAACTAATTTATAAATTATATAAATAAAGGGGCTGTTTTAAACCTAATGTTTAGATATGAATTTTTTATAAAATTATAAAAAAACATATTATTTAAAATTAATCCATTTATAAGGATCATAAGCATATAAAGAACTCAAAAAATCGAGCTATAACGAAGAAGTTATGACATTTACAAGGTTACGATAATTAAATATATAAAAGTGTTTTTATAAAAAATAGTTTTATAAAAACTAAAACTGTTACAGATCTGATAGAAATTTCTAAATATTTTATAATGATAGTACATGTCATGAGGATTCCAAGCATATAAGAAACTCGAAAAATAGAATTAAAAACGTGTGAAGTTACGCGTATTTGCAAGATTTAAGTTTTATAAAAAAGAATTTTATAAACGTTTTTGATTTTTCCTGAATTGACACAGATATTTATAAAATCAGTAAGTAATTTTAATTTAAATAGTTTATTCTCGTCACGATTACATACAAATAACGGAACACGCGAACTAAGACTTAAAAACGAATGATTTATATGTTTACGAGATTAACAAACAATTTAATAGTATAAAAGTAGTTTTTATATAATTTTATAAAACATAACAGTTTACTGGTTTATTCAGTAGCTAAAATATTATAAAGGTAATATTTTGATAGATTTTCCTAATACGAAACCGTGGACATAAGGAACGTATAAAACGAAGTTAAAACGAAAAAGATATAATGTTTATAAAACCTTATGCACTATTTTTATACTTGTTCACTATTTTAAAAAAAGTAATTAAACTAATTATATAATATCATTATATAATCAATAAAAATACTAAATCATATTTTATTAACAAATAATCAATTGTTGGACAGAGATAATATTTTATTTTACGAATACAAATACATATACATTTATTCAACAAAGTACAATTTAAATATTGTTTTAACCTTATTAAATAAACAAAACTATTAGGGTGGTGGTGTAACTATATAATTTGTGATGTTGTATTTATATAAAATACGTTATACTCATAGGACCTATAATTAATTAGGTTGCATTCGGGATTTCCGAGACG
Source organism: Tanacetum coccineum (assembly GCA_026074375.1). NCBI lineage: Eukaryota > Viridiplantae > Streptophyta > Magnoliopsida > Asterales > Asteraceae > Tanacetum > Tanacetum coccineum. Next base: position 12,255 of record BQNB010028520.1, read on the forward strand.
ATATTCATATTTGATTTATATAATCAAACACATTCACTAAGGTGGGTTCATAGCCTCATTTTTATGCGATTCCAATGATTTACAATTCTCAGGGAGAAACAGCAATGTTTTACATTTGCACGCAAGTACCAACTTTTAACAAATTACGAGTTTTCCTAAGTAGCGATAACCCACTATGCCCATGAATCATTGAACTGTTAAATATTGGAAATGAAGCTCGAATGTTAAGAATAGATTCTAATTGGGATTGACATCCCCGCTGGGTGTGTAGAGCGCTTCAATTAGATTCGGAGGTAACCAGAAACGACGAATGTATACCATGTCGGAAAACAATTTTGGATGTTGCGGGTTGAACATCTACACGGGCACATTATTGGCATTAATTTGTAGACATACATGTTGTAGCTTCAGTGTCATGAGCTTAGTGCATTTCGTAAGTAACATTTTGAGATATTGTATGTGTTACATGTCTTACATATGGAAGATTCTTGACGTCCTACTTTTATACATATACTTAAACCAGGTAATTCACCAACTTTAAAGTTGAGACGTTTTCAAGCATGTTTTTCTCAGGTCAATAAGGCAAGAACAAGGATACATTGGTGGTTATCATTTTGGAGTAACATTATTATAAAGATTTAAGTGCATTACATTTTGAAGTATTTGTTATGTATTAAAATCTTTACACATTTCAAGGATGAACAAGTTAAGCTAAGGGCTTTTGTAATAAACAATTTAATTAATTTAATGTATCATTTTTAAACGACTCAAATAAAGGTCGTTCTCATATCTTGTGCTATTGATCTATGATGTAACACTCTCAGACCCATATTCCGTTGCGACCCTATTTGGGGGTGTTACAGTAAAGACGCAAGGCGTGACGAGTTTTTGAAAGCGTTTTAAGGGATTTACTAATATTTTGAATTTAGGCTGTATTTACTAATATTTTGTATTTGAGCTTGGATTTACCAATGTTTACCTCTCATATAATTATGAAATATAATGTAAATCTATAAATACTTTTTGTCGCTTTAAGTCACGCTTTAAATATGTCATGCTGCCACGCCTCACGTTAATGCTTGAGGCTTAGTCATGCCGTCACGTCACGCCGCACGCTATTTATAACTTTGATTTTGGTAGTGTTGTTGGTATTTTTGTTAGAATGATATTTTACTTATTGAGAAATGCTAGAGCCACAAACAAACTTCCATAAAAAGTTTTACAAAATGATTTGTCATGTAACTTGTGGATACATGTAAGAGGGAGAATTCAAAAGTAACTTTGAGAAGACCACTAATTACATGACAAATCATTTTATCATTTTGTAAAACTTTTTGTGGAAGTTTATTTGTGGTTCTAGTATTCCTCTTAGTTATTAGGGGTGTTATTAGAGAGATGATGAGTTGGCGGTGAGGTGACACACCTACAACATGTTGTTGGTGTCCACTACACCTAACACTCTAAAATAATAAAGATGCTTAATAACATAAAAAGTAGAACATATCAACAATATATGACTATTTTACAAAATAAATTTGCGACTCAATGTCCTTGAATGTTTTGTTGTAACACATTTTATTTTCTTGTTGCTAAGTTGTGTTAATTTTATAACTCAATCATTTTATTTAATGTTTATTAACGTTTATGTGACGTAAGAAATAAAATTTGCTTTAATGTATATATATTAGTCAGACATTTTCTCGTTTATAGAAAGAAAACAATAATTATTTTATATTCAAATATGGATTCACGACTGCCTCAAATATATATACAGATATACGAATCAGATTTAAATTCAGAGTATTTTAATAAAAAAAACGCCGAAATCAAGTCTTAATATTCAATACTGTCACTAAAAAGACTAGTTGTAACGTTGCATCATGGTGAAGTTCCTACTATTCATTAAGACAAAATGTCGGCATTTGCTTAAAAAAAAAAAAATCCTCTTTTGGCTTAGCTAGTAAACGTGTCACATCAAATATGTTTTCCCACGAATCATTGTCCCTCTGTGTGTATCATCAAAAATATACTACTTTTAATACTCGTGAACGCATAAGATTTAGACATAAAAGATGAATTAAGTAATAATTTCGTTATTGCGATTTTAAATAGATAATACGTTTTTTTAGAACATCTAATGTTTATATGTTTGATTATGTTGTTTTTTTACTTTACTTCGTGTAAATTAATATAAACATACTTCAATTCTTACAATTCGAATTTCAAGCTCTTTTTACTCTTAATATTTTTATTTGGAATAGTTAAATCTTAATTATTAATCAATATACCAATTACATCAAGCCGTGCACACCGCAATTTAGGAGATAGTATAACGGGTAATAATTTTGTTTTGAAATTAAATACTATTACAATTCATAAATTCATGATTTCGTAATGTTTAATATTTTTTTATAAAATTATATTAGCTTTTTAATACTTAAATAATTACAATACTTATGCACGCACGAGCTTTACATAATTTTTTCATTATGTGATAATATCGATTGATATTTTGTATAGATTTTTGTTGCACAAATGATTTGACTTCTTTAACTAAAATTTTAGTTATTATGTTTTAGACTATAGAGTATAGGGAGTATAAAGTCGAAGAGGGTAACTGTATATTTTTAAAGTTATTTAAAAATATGGAAATTTATAATTTACACTTAAGTTCACATAAGTTATTTAAAATTCAACCACTAAAGTTTTATTATCACATTCACTTTTTTAAAGTTTTTTTTATAAAATTTTGATACACATTATATTCGGTGCTTTTTCATTGAATTTTTTCAATTTTAACCAATTGAAAGTCAATTTTGACTTTTTATTAACTAATTTTGTCTACGTGTCAAAATCAAACGACCTGATTGGTTCAGTTTTTTTCTATAAGATCAAATCTCATATAAAACTCTGAAATAATATAATCCTTTTATTATATAAAAGATTTACCTATATTCCCAAAGTTTCCTGAATATCAACACGTATTGCAAAATTCTAATCTGATTAATCTAAGAAGTTACACTCCTATCAAAATTCCAAGATCTTTATACACAATTATATGATACTAGACGAGTACCCGTGCATAGCACCGGTAATTTCTAGCTGCAGATAATTAACGATATGCGATATTGTGGTAAATATTTTTTATAACGTTCAAAATAAGCGTTTTTCTAACAAAAATATAAAGAATATCTGCAGAAAGTACCCGTAAGAGTTGAGAAGTGAAAGTGAGGGTATATTGAGAAATTATTTTTTGTTGTAAAATAACATTTGTGTGGGGAGATATGAAATGGTTTGTGTGAATTTATATGGTGTATGCGGTTACACATTTTAATAACCATTATCGATAGTAATAATTTTTAACAGTTCCACTTTTTAATAATTCTTGAAGGCCGTTACAATGATAAATTAAATGGGCTATTATAATGTTATAATAGCCCATTTAATTTATTCAATCAACCTAATTAAGTTGTTTCCTTAATTAGCTTTTGACCAATTCAAATTAATTTTTTAAGCTATTTCAAAAACTTAGAAAGTTTGATAACAAAATAACTTTCATATTTTATCACGTTGACTTTTTTTTCATTTTAGTGAGATACACGATTGGATTTCATTACCACATGAAAAAGTGATGATTTCTATTAAAATAAGACACATAAACCTTTTACACATGCGTAAATCATAATTAATTTGTGTATGGGCAAGAAAATATCACGTAATTCATAATCTTATGGGCAAACGAATATATGTAGAGTATTGCCAAGAGTCTTGGTTAATATACATGTAGAATATAAGTCATGAAATTCAAAACCACGTTAAACGTGAAATTTAAAAGTATTTTTAGCCATGATTTGGTATTTTAAAGACCAATTGACAGCAAGACTTCTATAAGAAGTGAATATATCATTTATGAGATACCAATTGAGAGCAAGACCCGCTAATAACTTGAATTTAATAACGTCAATCAACGTAATAAATTTCTCTTTCAAGTCCTAGTAAAACATTCTCTATGATTTTTAAACATTCCTAAAATACTTTCAATTTTTCAACTTTTCAACTTTGAAGTTGAAAATTCAAGAAACGTATAAATAAAGAAGTATAGATATAGATATAGATTAGGTCAAAAGAAAAGAAAAAGAAACCTACCTTCATAATCTCTTTCTATCCCACATCCTCCAAAATCTGATCCTCTCTCTCACAAGAAATTGTCACTTTTGATTTCGTGAAAAATAAATCGCATCTTACCTAGGCAACAAAAACCACCATGATAAAAATCAGCCCTTGTACAGGTTGTATTCCTTTTCCTTGATGTCAACGTGTGCTTAATTCGGTATAGTCAATAACATGTTTAATTCGAAATTTTTATTGTGCGTAGATCGAAATCAATTTTCGTCTTTCAATATTATTAGTATATAATTGGTTGTTTAACCAATATTTCAAATCTATTAAAAATATTAGGAATCTATTAGTTTGTATGTAAACAACATGTAGATCGGTATATGTGTTTTCGAGTATTGAATTGTGTTCTTGATAAAGGGTTGATTTGATTAAGAGTGGACAATTAAATAAAGGCTTAAAAAATATAGGATGTATTAAGAGTGACCAAATTATATTTACAAAAATCACTGACTTGTTCGGATGTTTTGGAACATGTTTATCATTAATATAATTTATGCTTTTTGATCTTTTAATGTAGTTAGAATTATTAAGGTTGATCGTCTTATACAATAAAAGGTTTAGAAATTATTTTTAGATCCATGATTAATTACTCATCAAATTGGGTTTTCCTCGTAAGAAATAAATTGTTCTAAATCTTGTTTGTTTGATTATTAAAAACCAATGTGTAGTGTGGATTGTACGGTTGAGAAATCATAAAAAACAGTAAATTACAAGCGTAGTATATACGTTTAGATTAGTCGGTCTCACAAACTCAACTACAAGCGTTAGTAGATAGATTTAAGCATTCGTGTTATGCTATAGTAATTGTACATTTCTTCGGTTGTCATGGGACACGAATTTTGGTTCGTAACATATATGTTTTTGTTTAAGTTTTATAATATTAGTTAGTTTTACAATTAATTTAACATGACATAATTTGATATAACTAATTATTCTTTTGTTTTTTTGTATTTGTTTCAGTGAGAACGACTCAATCATAAGAAGGCGGGCACATATGTTCTAATAAATTTGATGTGCATATATGAAAAGTGAAAAATACTTGGAACCGAGGCAAAACCGTACCGATGTATGCATGATTTTATTAGTATTATGTTTTCCTATGGTTGTACAATGTGTATATATCATTGTACATTTATATAATGGGGTGTTTTAACATATTATTAATTATATTTGTATGTATTAAGGGGGTGCTTGGTTAAAGGTTTTAGAGGGTAAGAAAAGATAATTATAATGAAAAGTGTTGCTTGGTTTTATATAATGCAATGCTCCATTCCTTGAAAGTGAGTAATACCTTATTACTCACTAAATTGAGGGTATTGAAAATTGATTACCCACTTGTATTTCTTTACCCCATGATCCCACTCTTCCTAAATTCTTGCTAATTCTAAATATTATAATCTGTAACATATATTATAACTGATTTACGAGAGATGATTTTCTAATCGTATGTTTCTTTAAATGTCTAAAATATTAATAATACTTTTTTTTCCTAACATACGCATAAACATAATTTAATTATCTGATCTTGTGTGAAACTTTTAGAATACGTATCACAATACTACGTATTTTAGCCGATAATTTATTAGAATAGTGAAAAATTTCTTGTTGATGCAATGTTAATTGGTGGTGCTTTAAGTTAATTGTTCTTATTTGATTTAATATTATTTGTTGTTTTTTATTTAAAAATGGTTAAAAAAATATTATACTTTTTATTCATTACCTTATTCTAACCAAGCAACATCAATGCAATGATATACTTTCATTACATTCCTTAGTATACCCTTTGCTTTTCCTTTTCTCATTTCTTTATTTGAACCAAGCACACCCTAATTGTGAGGTTTTAATTATGTTTGTATGAGTTGTACAATATGCATAGATGTGGTAACATTACTATTTTAATTATGTTTGTATGTTTTAATTGTCTAATTATGTTTGTATAAGTTGTACCCTATGCTTATTAGTGTGTAAGTTGAAAATTCAATATTTTAAAATTCCATGCATTAAAATTTTCAACATTTCCTAAATAAGTAGGTTTTTGACTTTCAAGGGAATCCCTTTTTCCTTTATAAAGAGTATAGACTAGTAATTAATTAAGCAAACTTACAAGTTATTTCACTTTTAAACGGTTACCATCATTGCCAACTAAATCTAAAAGCTAAGCTTATACTCCGTAATAGGAATGGACAATCTACTTGGGGGACCTCAATAGCTGTCCTGTAAAGCCATACAACCCAATGCCATGTTCTTTTCCTTACATTCTATCTTTCTCTATAGATTGTTTTTTAATGTATATATTTTACTTGCATTTCTAGAACAAGATGATCCAAATTCAAAGAAAAGGATGATGATAAAGATATTGCTAGAGTGTGCAAGAAACATCATCTTAATGTCAAATAGTGTCTAAAAAACCAACTGTAAAGAGAATGAATGCTTGCATGTGTCCCTACTTTCTTCAATAATGAACACATGGAGTCACATTGCCTCAAGTAGTACTTGTAATTACATCACCAAGTGTCCCCCATCAGGCAAACCATTTTGCAGATGTTGTTTTTGATAAATCTCTAAATTTTCTTTGTAGTAAATTGCAATGATCGTCCTTGTATTTTGTTCAAATTGAAGTTTGGTCTTTGACTTTTCGAAAGCGCAAACGTTGTCTCTATGAAGAACTTTGGGTTGCAACTTTAGTAAAATGATTAAAAGAACACAAATGCAAATCTGAACCTAAAACCTTCAATTCTACCAAAATCGTGCATCAAATTTCATATCTACATAAATTTGTTTCTAACTTACTTCCTACCTTTTTGACGAAATAAGTTATTGATCTTTGTTTTCTTTGGTAACGAAATGTTTCCAGACACTTTTTGTGTTCGACTAATACAAACGAAGATTAATGTCCGCTGTCGTCACACATACACAAACCGAGTAAAACCATACTTTTCATGAGAAGGTTGCCATTATTACATTAAGATTGTTTGAACTATGCAAAAATTGGTGTTGAAGCACAGATCCAATCTTATGAAAACTAGTTAGCTCAACTATTTTAAAAGCCTAACAAAACTGAAAAACAAACAAGCAATGCCCCTTTTGGGTCCATACGAATTAAAGTAAAGAGAAAATTGGAGCCAACTTCCAAAATAAGTAACATCATTTTCACGGGTAACTTTTTAGCACATCAAATCATGATATATAATTGATCCACTACAATAACAAATACACCACATTATATATATAATCATTACAATTGAAAAAAGCACTGTAGCTTTTAAGCACTGTAGCTACAGTGCTACAGTGCTGGGCTGCTACAGTGCTGGGCCAAAAATAAGCCCAAAAAATTTAGCCCAAAAATTTGGGCCGGCCCAATTAGTTTTTTTTTTTTTTTTAAATTGTTGGCACAAAATAGGGAGAAAAAAATGTTACAAAAGTACCGACGCATTCAGATAAAAAAATACCCGCGGTAACAATAAATTCGCAAAAAAAATAAAAAATAATAAAATAATAAAAAAATAAAAAAATTTTAAACTCAAAAATTAATAACCCGCACTATAAACATAGAACCGAAAAAATAAACCCGCACATCAAAATACAATTCTCAATTAAAAGCCCAATGTTCCCACAAAAAGTAATTACAAACCCTACCCCGTATCCCCTTTAAAAAAAAAAAAAAGAAATCTTTAAAAAACAAAGCCACACACCATAAGCCCATATAAGAAAAAAAAAACAAACTATTAAACATGAAACCGAAAAAATAAACACGCACAAAAAAAAAAAAAATAAAATAATAAACGCCTCCGCGTAGAATAAAAATGACGTAGTTTTGTTCGACACGCTTAGCTAAAAGTGCTCGGATCCTTATGGGCGTCCCAACTTGGGCCAACCCATTTGGTTTTTTTTTTTTTTTTTTGTAGGGTGGAATTCGCAAAACTTGTTTGCGTTCTGTTTTTCAACCAGGGTTGTCATCGGAGGTGGGGTTTTGAATTTTCCTTTCTCTAAGGCCAGAATCTCCTTTGGGGTTTTTGTGAGAAGGGTGAACCTATCCGGCCTTTTCTCTTGCTTATGTTGGCTGCAGAAGCTCCCCCTTTTTTGAAATTTTGCCCGTGACCCCCTTCTGATGCTTCCAAGCCGGAGGAGCTTTTTTCCTTTCTTGATTTGAAGCCGCTTCTTGCCCTTGAAGGAAAGATGTGGCTACTTGCATCATTTCGTCCACTGTTTTTGGAATTTTCTCATGGAATCTTTTGATAAGTTCAGGGTTAGTGATTCCGTGCACAAATCCGGAGATTCTCATGCATTCTGGTGCTCCTTTAACGTTCCCACTCTCTGACTTGTACCTTTGTATGAAGTCTTCTGTGGATTCCCCGTCTCTTTGCTTGATGTTATGAAGCACTATGGGGTCTCTGATGTATTTTTTCTGTTGGAGGTAATTTTTCAAAAATGCTTCTCTTAGGTCATCGTAACTGTTTATGGATTCTGGAGGAAGATCGTCAAACCATACTTGAGCGTTTCCGATAAGTGTCGAATTGAACATATGACACCACGTTGGCATGGCCCATCTTTCCGTTTTTGCTGCCGCCTAGAAGATTTTTAAATGATCTTCCAGATTTTCGCTTCCGTTGTATGTTTTTACGTGACTAGGCATTCGTGTTTTTGGGAAGTTGAAATGACGGATCCGAGATGTGAACGGATCGGTCTCGGCACATACCCAAGATTGGGAGAGGTCGTTATCTTTGATGCTGGGCTTCTGCTTTCGTGACTTAGACCTCCAATGCCCCCTTCACTATCTTCGCTTTCAGAGTGATTTTTCGTATACCTTGAACTTTCCTGACGGCTATCGGAGTACGCAGACACGCTCCGTCCTTTGCATCCAAATCTCTTGAATACGCTACTTTCTCTTCTTGTCTTGTTCTTGCGGTCATGCCGCGGTGACCTTGACCTTTCACGCTTTAACCTTGTGAAGACGCTAGAACTCTGGCGTGGGCTATGAGAACGTCCGTGCCTTCGAGGCGACATTGTCCTAGATTCAGAATATGTTGACTCTTGTGCCCTAGTTCACTTCTTCCGAGTCCCACCAAAGTACAGCTGCACTTTCACTTCCTCCAATTTTTCTTTCTTTCTCAGCTCATACTCATACTTATCTGCCATGATTGGCAGCAGTTTCTCGTAGTGCTTCTCGCAGAATTCCCCGAGATCTACAGCGGATGTAGTTCTCGCAAAGCCCTGAGGGGTTTGTTTGTCTTTACCTGCCGTATTCCGCACATCAGACTTGGGATGGCTAAGTGTAGGTTGTTCGTGATTGCTCATGGTGAGTATTTTCAAGGAACACAGTTATATCGGTGTCACGGATGGCGCCAACTTGTTAGTACAAAAAGCGTGTCAGGGTGAATAGGAATTTGGATTGCTTAATGGGCTGGACCAGGGAGTAAGCTATGATATTGATCTTGTACTAATCCAAGTAATAAAGAGGTGATCTGTACAAATGAGAGTAAACCGTTAGCCTTACCGCGGGGCGGACCCCACGATTAAGCTTCGGCGTGAGAGTAAGTATACATGTTTGTCAGAGAATAAAGAATGTCAGAGTATGTGTGTGTACTAATGATAGGACAGAATGTACCTTTTTGGGGTGTGAAATGACCCCTATTTATAGGCAAGCCCAATACTAGGGTTTCCTAATATTTCGCTTGCGACTGTTAGTAGCCAGAGTGGGTCCCTTGTCGGGCAAGGGTCCACGTGTAATCGTGTCTGCGGACGTGAGTATCCTTCCGCAGTCCGTGTTTGTCCACGGAGGTGCAACGGGTGCGGCTTTTAAAGGTACTCACGTGCGTCTTTGGAATATCCAGAGCGTGACCCTTGTCAGGCTTAGTAGTCCGGCTATTTGTTGCCTGGGCCCATATGCGTATATTATGAACTAAGCCCAGTAAGCTTGGTGTTCATACTATACGTCATCAATACTTGTTTCATTAAATTGCATGTAAACATCGACTTGCAAGAGGTGATCATTTTTATGTATAAAACTTGCACGGTTAGATATGTATTGTTTTATGTAATAAGTTATTTGATTTGGTGCTTTTTTTGAAAAGGTGATGTTTTATTAATTATGCATATAGCAAATCAATACAAAGAATATGAAACTTCCAATTATTACAAACAAACAAGCTATACAAACTACAACAATAGAAACACCAGCTGCTCAGATATTCTCGGACAACACAACAGCATTTCTTGTAACATAGTATATACCTTTTTAATCTCTGATGGATGTCCCAACCAATAGAGAAAAGATAGACAATATATCTACCTCAAACTTCACCTTTATATCACTAAATACCATAGGTTCTTGACTACATTTCCAACCATAAATCCATCCACGGCTCATTCAACCTGTAACCACAATAAGCCTATGTAGGAAATAGATGGCATCATCAAGCAACCTATAGCACCCATTCACAAGTAAAGAAGGGGCTATACCATAGCTAGCTACATTTCCAGCCCATTTTCACCAAGAAACCAGAGCAGTAGCCCTACCTCACTGCCATGATTAAGGGAAAAGAGGGACTGGAATCACTAGCATGGGAACACACACCCTTAATTACAACCAACCTATCCTCCTTTGGTAGAGCATAGCTTGGACCACGAAGAGTCATCTTTCACCTCTCTCTATTCCAAGCAACATACTCGCCCCACCCAAGCTATATACCCTTCACAATGTTTTGGCCTTCCTTATGGTACATTTTGATGAAGAAGCCCTCAAGGAAAAAACATTCTAGAACACCAGTCCCCCCAGGGCCAAGCTGGGATTACTAGAGGTTTTAACCAGAGAAACTTCCCCCAGAAAACTCCAAGATACAAGGACCAAACACATTGTTATAGCCTGTAATTCAATCATAGCTAACAATAATGCATTAGCTATTTCTAAACACCTGCATTGCTTATAGCAGGCATTAACTTTCCATCCATACATCTTAGACCCCAAGAATTAGCCACTTTCAGGACAACATTTGATCTTCTAACTCTTAAACACATTAAACTGTCTTCAATATTCTTTGCAATGTCCCTAATAAGCTCTTCATGAGTTCTGATAATATTCTAAAAACTTCTCTTATTTCTTTCATTCCAGATAAAGTACACAGTGGCAGAGAGGATAATTTTGTTGACAACCTGCCATATGTTGTTCTTAACAAGACCTTTCTCCAGTTGGCCTACCACATTAGACAACTTACACTCTCTTCCCCTGAATCTACCTTTCCCACTAATTTTGAGCCAAACCTCTTTAGTCCAAGAACATTTAAAGAATAAGTGCTCATGACTATCAGGGCACTTATTACATAGAACACATGTAAGATCATTCCCCTGAATCCAAACCATTCTATCTTAAGTTAGAAGCTTACCCTGAATTGCCATCCATAGAATAAATGCATGTTTGGGATTACATTAAGAAAACCAAACAACATGGTTCCATCTTACTTTAGGCCAGTTATCTCTAAGGCTTAACCACAAAACCTTTGTAGAGTAGCTCTCTTCTTTGTCAGTATTATCCACCCATTAGACAGCATCATTGCTCTGGGTTAGAATTGGAACATTAATATGGTTTAGCTCAGGAAAATCATTCTCCCATTCAGCAGGCCAAATCCAACTTCCATTGTTAATAATATCAGCCAAACAAGCCTCATTACTATTGCGGTCTAGCATCATAAAGATCCCTATTGGTTATGAACCTATCCAGAGGACCCTGTGTACACCATTTATCATGCCATGCTGATATAGATAGGCCATTCCCAATCTTGTATAAGACAAAAGGTTTAATTGTGTCTCTAATATCAAGCAAGCACTTCCATCCCCAACTATCATAATTACAAACATCTATCTCCCAAATGCTTATGTTTTTTAATTTCACTGTATTTACCCATTTAACCCACAAAGATTCTTTTCTTTCAATTATCTTCCAAATTTGGGTAACTAACAGAGTTTCATTCCATTTCTTAAGGGGTTTTAATCCCAAACCCCCTTGTTCCTTAGGTCTGCACACCAGACTCCAAGCTACTTTAGCCTTTCCTTTGGTAGAATCCCCAGCATTCCATAAGAACCTTTTGAACAATTTCTCAAGGCTTTTTATAACTGTATCAGGTAACATATAAACTGAAGCCCAATATTGTTGCATAGTTGAGAGAACAGAAGCAATAAGTTAAACTCTCCCAGCATATGACCAAAGTTTATTTCTCCAGCAGTTAATCTTGTTTTCAACATTCTCAATAAGCATATCACAATCTTTTACCCCCAACCTCTTTTCCAGCAAAGGGACACCTAAATATTTCATAGACAGCTTTCCATTTTTAAATAGGATGACTTGTAGCATCTCAGCCTTATAGTTGTCAGGAATACTCCCAAAGAAAATGGTACTTTTGCTTAGATTAGGATAAAGACTAGAAACTTTGCTAAACTCATCAAGGGATTTCTTCACAACCTTCAATGATTCAACATCACCATTACACATAACCAGCAGATCATCTGCAAAACACATATGGGTGAGTTTAAGTTCACTACACCCATAGTGGTATCTGAAATAAGGAGCCTGATTGACACTTTATCATGATCATATTAAACACTTCCATCACCAGGGTAAAGAGATAAGGGGAAATAGGGTCCCCTTGTCTTAATCCCCTACCTCCCTTAAAGAAACCTTTGACTTCTCCATTCACACAAATAGAAAAAGACGTTGAGGTAATACAAGTCATAATCTAATTGATCATAGCTTTATGAAACCCAACAACATGCAGAACATATTTTAAGAATTCCCAGTTAATGGTATCATAAGCTTTTTGTAAGTCAATCTTCATAGCACATCTTTTAGCACCAAACTTCCTATTATACCCTCTTAAAAGCTCCTGAGCAATGAGGATGTTATCTTGTATGTGTCTTCCTGGGATAAAAGCACTTTGATTGAGGCTCACAATCTTATTCAAACCACTTTTGATTCTATCAGTTAGGATTTTACTGATAATCTTATACAGGACATTGCAGCATGCAATTGGTCTGAAGTCAGACACCACATTAGGAGTGTCAATCTTAGGCACAAGAGCTATTAAAGTGGCATTAATCTCTTCAAAAATTCTTCTAGTCCTGAAAAACTCACTAACCTCCAAACAAATCTCCTTTCTAACAATTTGCCAAGCCTTTTTGTAAAAACATGCTGAATAATCAGGACCTGCTGCTTTAGAGGAATCAATTTCAAAGAGAGCAGACTTAATTTCTTCATCTGTTACTTCTATGACCATATATTCAATTTCCTCAGGGGTAAGTTTCATATTCACTATATTACCAAGAGTGTGGAGAGGAATAACTGGCATTGTTGCTCCTAAAAAACTTGTTAAAGTGATTTACAAACTGATCAGGAACATCACTACCATCATATATCTTACCATCTTCACCACAAATAGTATCCAATATGCTCTTATGCTTTCTGGCTTTTAAGATTTTATGAAAAAAGGTAGTGTTTCTATCACCTTCTTTCAACCAGTTGATTTTAGCTTTTTGATGCAATAGTTTGATTTCATCTTCAGCTGCAATTGAGTATTCTTCATATAGGATTGCAGTAGCCTCTTTTTTATTTTTGTTAAAGGGGTCTGCATCAACATCACTTTGAGCTTTTCTAAGCTTATCTTTTAAACTAACAACTTTCTCAAAAATGTTTCCATTACTCCAGTTAGACTATTAAGAGGTCTCTTTAGCTGTTTGAGTTTCTGAACAACCCTGTACATATCACACCCTTTAATCTTCTTATCCCAAACACCCTTAACAGTTCCAAGAAAATCTTCTTTGTCAACAACATAATTTGCAAACCTGAAAGACTTCTTTTTTCTTTGCAATTTTGTTAGGAATAATCAGTAAACCAAGAATATGATCAGAGACCAAATATGGGAGAAACATACCATGAGCTTGACCAAATTTACCTAGGAATTCATCATTCAACATAATCCTATCCAGCTTTTTCAAGGTACCACACATAGGATTTTTCATAGATTTGGTCCAAGTATACTGAAATCCAGTGCTGCATATATCCTCCACCTCTAAAGAATTGACTGTATCTCTAAAATCACACATATCACTGGTCATTATGGAAGAGCTATTAGAATGTTCCTCTGGCTTAAGAGTGACATTAAAATCTCTCATTATAACCCATAGAGCACTATTCACAGTTCTTTTATGACCCTCCAAATCCCTCCATAAATTTGTTCTATCTATGCTGGAGTTGGAAGCATAGATAAAGCTAATATATAGCCTTTCCTTTGTACTTTTCACATCTACAAGACATAGAATGGCCTGACTGCAGCAATGAACAGCCATAATATCAACATCATCTAAGTTCCATCCCACAATTATTCTGCAACTAGTAGGACTGAAGCTTACATTAGAAATCCAACTCCACCTCCCAAACACTCTATCACAAACATTCTCTATACTTTTAGTTTTTAAATGGGTCTCAAGTAAAGCACAAATTTAAATCTTAGAATCATCAATAAATTTCACAATCTCCTTCTTCTTAAACTCTTTACTCATTCCCCTAACATTTCAAGTTGCCACTTTAAATTCCTTAGAATTCATATTGTCACACCCCGCCAAGGCGAAAACGCGAGGCGCGACGAGAAAGGGAATCATCACAACACTTTGGCGTCTATAAGAGAAACTAAAACATGCATAAAATACAAGGTATAGACACGCAGTGCCATGAAAATACCCAAACACATCAACAAAATCCCAAAAGGCGTTTGACATTTAAATGAAGGCAATTCATGCCAACGTCATGACATGCAAACATTCATACATCCTAACAAAGCAAACAATTAACATTCATCATCCAAAACAAATAACGAAATCTAGATAACTAAACTTCGCCAGCTGCCTACGGTCCATCTAGCCACTTTTCCTAACTTTAATCTCATCTTGCTTAATACATGAAAATGATGCTTAAACGTCAACACAATGGTTGGTGAGAAACATAGGTTTTCAGACACACATATTCAATCCTTTTCCAAAATCATTAACCAAATTACTGTGATTATAAAACAATACTTTCGCATGACAATTATGCTAACTAACATACAAGCTAACATGCAATTAAATCCAATCAACCACACAAACATCAAGCAGACGACCTCAATTGCTCTTGGATCATACCAAATCCTTTTCCCTCTAGCTCAGGCCATGGATACCCGCAAGTAACCCTCCCGACTATGCAACAATACATCAATATCATATCACATAACATGTAGCACATAACGCATATCAATCACATAATAGTCCATGCATTTACACTAACAAATAATCACAGCAATTTAAAACATATTTCAACACTTGCATCATTTCCATCCCAAGTCTAAAACGCAACAAAAAGTGGGACTATGTAACTCACCTGAATGCTCATAACGCAGCTTCCAATTCCTATCACGCAACTATACAAATAAATAAACACGGTTACACGCGACCAAGCTAAAAGCTCTAGTCCATGTAACACACATATGATGGATGTCTAAGGGTTTGATTAACCATCATGGGTCACCCCGACACCATGCCCAACCTCAACCATCTCATTAACACATTACACTAGTTAACTACATTTTATTTAAAAATACAGAATTTTAGTGTATCTTTACTAACTTGAAAACCTTACTTGATGACCTTCATAAATTATACTAAAAATCACCTAAGTTCATTTATGAGTTTACTAACTACCTTGAGATTCCCAAATGCTCATTACATGTACAACTATCCCAAATAAAATCAAACTTCAAAACTGTCCCAATTCAGATCTGATTGCACACTAAAATGTATGGCCCTAACTATCATACTTAGACACACAATCAGAAGCTATCCTTCTAGAGTTTCTTTATATACATATAGAAACTAATCACTATAGATTGAATAACCTGAATTCCACTTTTAAGTTAGGGTTTCACCCTCCTAAACATGACCTAATTCTGACCCGTATATACTATTTTGACAACTTTTCTTGTAACCAATATTTAACCAACTTCCCGAACTCCAAATCAATCGAGGCCGGACTTTTTGAAAAATAGACTATTTGAACTACAATTTAGGCACTGGAATCATATCAAAACACGTTTTTAACATCTAGATATCATCAGTTGAACACATACCTAAATTCTGCTCAACTCTAAATCATGTTCTAACGCAAACCCTAACATCCGTTTGCATAATCATGCTTCTAAATTATCCCTAAACACAATATGATCATAAAACTTTATATACTTACTGAATTTTTATAAACCCTAAGATCCATCACATTGCATGTTACATGAATGCAAGAATTAAACTAGGTTAAGGATACATACCTCTTGATTACTAGCTCCTAAGACAAACCCTAGCAAAACCTTGGATTAAATTCATGTTCTCCTTGTTCTTAGGGATGGAATTCGACTCAAAAGGTATATGGGGACTGAATGAGTCATTTTTTAGCTTATGGATCCCTTATCTAACTAACTAAAATCATAATCCTAGTTCTAACTCCTAAAGATATGCCCAAAATCTCTTTTCTTTTCTTTTTCCTTTCTTGTGCCGATTTCTACATATACATACATATAATCTTTTTATTTAATTATTAATTAACTAATTATCTTCATTACCTTAAGTTTTCATAAAAACCTAAGCTAATTTGGGTAAACCTTTTTACATAAACGCAACTTACTAAACCTTCTAAAAATAACTTTTCATTTCACATTTTACTTTCTATATTTAGAAAGTCTACTATAAATATCCTAATTTCACTCACTTCACTTATTTCCAACATGATACGTTTTCCATAAACGCTTAACACAAAATCATCCAACTATTGACGTAGCATTGCATGCAATACGCCATTCCTTTCTATTATTACTATACGTGAACAAATGGAATACTCATCACCAACACAAACGCACTCAAAATGAGATGATCATACACCTCAAAATGATATCATACACCTATTCAAACCACTTAGCACACACATATAACACATAGCACAACAAGGAATCACACAAAATAAACTCTTAGCCACTTCTAAAGGTATCACTAACCTGATTAAATCACGGATGTTACAGTGTCCCCTCCTTTAGGAAATCTCATCCTGAAATTTAACTAGCAGGCTCAACAACTCGATCCACGGACAACTGTGGATACTTAATCTTCATCTGGTATTCGTGTTCCCAAGTAAACTCAGGACCACGTTTCGAATTCCATCTAACCTTCACAAGCACTACCTTCCTATGTTTCAACTTCCTAATTTCTCGATCCATAATCTCTACAGGTTCCTTGACAAAACGAAATATCTTGTCGACCTTGATCTTATTTAATGGCACATACAAATTAGCATCCGCCAAACACTTCTTTAGATTTGACACATGAAAAGTGTCATGTACGCTATATAACTCCTCAGGTAACCTCAACTTATAATCTACAAGACCAATCCTTTTAAGGATCTCGAACGGTCCTACATACCTTGGTGCTAACTTACCATTCTTTCCAAAATAAACTACGCCCTTCCAAGGCGTCACCTTTAACAATACACGATCTCTCACCTCAAACTCTAACGGCTTACGCCTATAATCAACATATCTCTTTTGACGATCTCTCGCTGCTTTGGGCTTTTCCTTTACCAACACTACCTTATCAGTCATTTCTTGTACTAACGCAAGTCCAGTCAAACTACTCTCTCTAATCTCTGCCCATAGAACAAGCGACCTACATTTCCTTCTATACAAAGCTTCAAACGGAGCACACCGAATGCTCAAATAATAACTACCACCAAAATCAATAACACATGCCCTCATTATATCTTCCAAAGTCTGAATCATATGTTCACTTTGTCCATCCGCTTGAGGATACTAAGCAGTACTCAAATCCAATCGCGTCTCTAACACTTTCTGCAGTGTCTGCCAAAGCCACGAGGTAAATCATCCATCTTAATCTGAGTTGATCGTCACCAGAATTCCATTCATTGCTATTATCTCATCAATATAAATCCTTTCCAACTTCACATCCTGAAATCTTCTTGTATAGCTAGAAAATGAGCTAACGTGGTCAGTCTATCGACTATCACCCAAATCACATCGTACTCACCACTTTAACCTTGGAAATTTAGTGATAAAATCCATGGTGATTCTATCTCAATTTCGCTCAAGTGTCTAAGGCTGTGGCAGCAAGCCAAAAGTTTTTGACATTGCAGCCTTCACCTCTTAAACAAATCCGACCATTGCTAACATAGGTAGCTATATCCTTTTCTGCACGTGGCTAGCAATACATTTCTCCAAGGTTATAATACGTCTTATCCGCTCCCGGATGTACCGAGTACCTTGATGCATGGGCCTCATCCATTACACTTCCTACCAATAGAACCTAAATTCGATCCATAAGGTACAAACTCTCATCTCCTTTTCTTTCCATCTGTTGATCTAAACCATGTAGCCTTTCTGCGAGTACGTTCTCTTGCTTGAACGCCTCACTTTGGGTTGTCAGTATCATTCCTCTTACTCGTCTTGATTTCAATTTCTCCTTTTTACTCAACGCATCAACCACTACATTCGCTTTATCAGAGTATCACACAAATCATTCTTCAAAATCTGAAAAGCCTCTTCTTGTTCTACGCTCCACTGATACTTCTGATTCCTCTCAGTTAGGGAAGTAAGGGGGTTCAACAATCTAAAAAAAATCGCGATGAACGTCGGTAGTAACCTGCCAATCCTAAGAATAATCATCTAATTCCTCACTGTCTCACTCGTACTTGGATCCACGTGAATACGTTATGGTTGACCACATGACCAAGAAAATGCACTTCTTCCAACCAAAACTCACACTAAAAAAACTTAGCATACAACTTTTCCTTCCTCGGTGACTCCAACACTAACTTTAAATGAACTTCATGTTCCTCCTTCGACTTTAAGTAGGCCAGAATGTCATCAATGAATACGATGACAAACCTTCCTAAGTACGGTTTGCAAACCCAGTTCATTAAGTCCATGAAAACCGCTGGTGCATTGGTTAACCCAAAAGGCATAACCGTAGACTCAAAATGTCTGTATCTCGTTCGAAATGCGGTCTTTAGAATGGCATCCTCATGCACTCGTAGCTGATGATAACCTGACCGAAAATCTATCTTTAAGAAAGGACACGCTCCTCGTAACTGATTAAACAAGTCATCAATCCTAGGGAGTGGATAACGGTTTTTAACAGTTAATTTGTTCAACTCCCTATGATCAATACACATGCGAAAAGAACCATCCTTCTTCTTAACAAATAACACCGGTGCTCCCCACGGCGAATGACTAGGTTATATGAAACCCTTGTCTTGCAACTCTTGAAGTAGCCCAAACAATTCTTGCATTTCTGAGGGTACCAAACGATATGAAGACTTCGCGACCGGCGTCGCTCCAAAAACTAAGTCTATACGGAACTCAACTTGTCGCTGCAGTGGTAGCCCCAACAAGTCTTCCGGAAACACATCAGTAATATCGCGCGCCGCGGGTATATCACTTATCCTAGGTTCATCTACCTTAGCTTTCATTAGGGCTTTCGCGGCTCCCAAAGTACGTTTCCCATGAACTCGAAGTATCTCATCACCTTCTAATGGTATCCTAACCACCTTCTCTTGACATACTTTCACAAACTTTCTCTTGGACAACCAGTCCATTCCCTCAATCACATCAAAGCTTCCACGACTCAACGGTATCAACAAACTCCAAGGGTTACGAACAATCAAATAGGATAACAAACGAATATCGAGTCAAAGGCTAGAATGCATATAGGAGATTCCACATATGAAAATAGACGTGGATCAAATGACATAAGAATCCTTTGAAAGAAAGGATACGTATATGTACCGAGTGAATACGCGAACGAAAAAAAACCAACAGGCGTACCACGACAAAAAAACACATAAAAAAATCAATACGAAAGACATAAATTCTTATGCCAATTATCGACTCTACTCGAAAGACCAAATTAAATAATGTTTTTATAAAAATCAATTAAAAATAAAGAAAGTCACTTTAAGTATAAAAGTAATTTTAAATAATAAATAAAATTGTCTAAATTGTAATCTTTATAAAATTTATTCTAGTTGTCATAAAAATCTAGAGATGGTTATCTAATGGTGTATCGTACCTTACCACTATGAATCACTTTAAACCTGCTTTTTATAATAAAATCTATTTACAAAGATCATTTTATACACAGTTTTCTCCAAACACCAACACAATACTTCCAAAGGGTTTTTATGATTAGACATCAATTATAAAATATGTTACTCAAACAAAGGACACCATAATACCAAAAGGGATCGTAAAACACCGTACAGACTCTAACACAGTTCTATTGTTTGAAAACGAAAGAAAATACCAGGAACCATATACTCAAAATAAAGTCAAACAAACTCGTACAAGAAAACCCATGCAAGACGTTACGTACCCAAAAGAAAATGTAAGGTCTTATCCAAAATAACGATCGACAAAGCAAACCTAAAAGCATCGATACTAACACGTCGCCAAAGGGTTACGAAAACCAAGGAATATACAACCAAGGGAGTAATAATCCACACTAATATGTTAGGGACAATTAGTGCTTAAAAGAAACGTTTGATACTCATACGAGTAATCAATGCAACGAAAGAACTAACAAAACGCGCCTATATCCGAAGAGCAGATCCGAACAACCAATATACATCAAGACGTCGAATAGGAAAAATCAGGTATCCTCACTAACAAAGTACGATGAAGGGATGCTAAGCTTAGACTTAGGAAATCCGAATAAACAACCGAGCAAACAAGCAATCTCTATAATAGCAATACTAGGTATTCACAAATACTAGATAGAAGGGAAACTTACTATCTATACAACTTAACTTAACATATCCTCCAATTAGGGTAAAAGAATAATTCTCTACCCATACCGCCATCCTTATCATGAATATATATATTTATATATAAACATATTACACTACCACCTTACAACTAAACACAAATAAATGCAATCATGGTCACAAGTCTACGTGTGTGATGCCTTTATAAAAAAAAAAAAAAAAAAAAAAAAAAAAAAAAAAAAAAAAAAAATAAAAAAAAAAAAAAAAAAAAAAAAAAAAAAAAAAAAAAATGAAAAGAAAAAAAAAAAAAAAAAAAAAAAAAAAAAAACAACAACAAACAACAAATAAATGCAATCATAGTCACAATTCTACGTGTGTGGATGCCTTTAATAATATGTTTGGCCACCATAAATATAAGTGCCTCCTTTACAACCGTACATTACTTCCTATACTAAAAAAACCCATTTCAATCATTATTCACATATAAGAACATATACACACTATTGCACATCTTAAACCACCAGAACATAAGGATCTCCATCAAATAACTACTTAACAAATATCAAAATACAATCGAAACGACAATAAAAGGAACGAAAGTCCAGCAACATCCTAAAATAGAACATATCAAAGAATAATCAATAACAACAATGATGAGGTAAAGGACGGTGATAAACTTATGTTGGGCCTCTCTTGTGGGTTTGACTTTTCCTCCGCAAAAATCACCTAACTCCGCCGTTCCAGCCCTATTAACGTGATCCGACAACAACAACTACCTGATACCCCTTCCGGTTCACCAGAGGCTCCTTAATACGCTAAGTCCAATTGGGGAAAACGTTCCCCAACGAGACTTCTTACCGGTGGGGAAAAACATAGTAACAAATAAGAAAAGTAATACATACCAAACAGATAATGGTAGGGCAAAATAACTAAAAATAACAACTAAGCAAATACTGAGATATAATAAACAATGCTAAAATAGAGGAAGCATAGCAATTATATCATTAACACTTAAGCCCCAAAATGCATTTACTGAGGACCCCTAGGTTATAGTCCTAATAGGCTCAACCACCTACTTCTCTATAACATGGCACATGATAAGTACCAATCTTTCACACCCCGCCAAGGCGTTACCTACACGAGGTGGGGGGGGGGGGGGGGGGGGGGGGGGGGTAACTTATGGATTAATCATCACAACATAATGTTCAACAATAGAGAATCACTACATGCATAACTAAATATAAAAGACACGATGTGTCATGACAATACCGAAAACAAAGGAATCTTGCATTAATAAAAAAGGGTCTCATTAATACATAGACTTAACATGTCTCACAAACCTAAGAAATCAAACAACATTCAAGAAGAATCCATTTAAACAAGTACGAAACGAAAATCAGAAGATAAACTCCATATGCAATCCTAAGGTCTCTCTAGCCACTTTTAGCTTCAAAACCCTCAACATGCTCACCTAAAAATGATGCTTAAAAATGTCAACACAACGGTTGGTGAGAGTCATAGGTTTATGACACACAACTCAAGCTTTAATTCAATTACTGTGATTAATAAAAATAAAACATGCAAGACAGTTAAGCTAACTATTATACAGGCTAACATGCATTCGTCCAAAACAATCGCCACTGGGACAGAACGTGTCCCCCGATCCAAGCCACAAAGTTCATCTTACATCATGGGATGAACATACCGAAGTCACGGTCTCAACAGTCATGGGTAGGAACATTACCCGAAGTCATCGTCTCACAGTCATGGGTAGAAACATTACCCGAAGTCATAACATTTAGCACATAACATATAATAGCTACATAAAAGTCCATGCGTTGACTAAACCACATAATCACAGCAATTAAAACATTTCAAAATATATTTTGCATCATTTCATCCTAAGAAAACATAGTAAAATGGACTAAGAAACTTATCATACCTTATGCTCATTACTAACCATAATCTTGCACACAATCAAAACATAACAAAACACAAGTTGTCACTCGGTTAGGCTACATGCCCAAGCAAATGTAACAACCATATGATGGACTTCTAATCCTTACACTAAGTCTATAATTCTTTAAATACATCTCCCATATCATTTTTATACCCTATATAACCTTAACCATTAACTTCCACTTTTACAGTTTCTGACTGAATTTTGTAGTCACTTTATGACCACAAATAAAATACTAAAACACTTAATTGATCGTTCTCCTTACATCCCCTAGCTCCCCAATGATTTGTGAGCTACTGCTTGTGATTCCTAATTACTCATTACATGTGCAACTATCCCAAATAAAATCAAACTTCAAAACTGTCCCAATTCGGATCTGATTGCACACTAAAATGTATGGCCCTAACTATCATACTTAGACACACAATAAAAAGCTATCCTTATAGGGTTTCTTTATATACATATAGAACCTAATCAATATAGATTGGCTAACCTTAATTCTACTTTAAGTTAGGGTTTCACCCTCCTAAACATGACGTAATTCTGACCCGTATTTACTGTTTTGACAACTTTTCTTGTAACCAATATTTAACCAACTTCACGAACTCTAAATCAATCGAGGCTGGACTTTTTAAAAAATAGACTCTTTGAACTACAATGTAGGCACTGGAATCATATCAAAACACGTTTTTAACATCTAGATATCATCAGTTGAACACAGACCTAAATTCTGCTTAACTCTAAATCATGAATTAAAGCGATCTAACCCTAACCATTTACACCAATATGATCCTAGTTAAACCCTAATCACTCTAGCATAATTAAAACATCCTTAATTACAGAAGTTTTAAAAACCCTAATGATCCATCATATTAATTGTTACATGTTTTTAAAGAAAACTAAACAACTAGGGTTAACGAACATACCTAAATCTTGATTCTTGAAACACTAAATCACCAACTCATTCTTGATTAAAAAAATCTTTTTTTTCTTTCCTTGATGGAATCGGTCGAACAAACAAAGAGAGGAGAGAAAAGTGTTTTAGGGATTTATTGATCTTATATTTATACTACCAAGAATCCTAATTGTAATCAGATTTGTTTTCTTTTTTTCTTCTTCTTTATAACCGATCCAACCAACATCCCTTTTTTTTAAATTATTTTATTTATTTATTTTTTTCTATAATATTTCGTTCTCCCCCCTCCTATATATATTTTATATATTTTTTTCTTATTTAATTATTAATTAACTAATTATCTTCATTACCTTAAGTTTTCATAAAAACCTAAGCTAATTTGGTAAAACCTTTTTACATAAACGCAACTTACTAAACCTTCTAAAAATAACTTTTCATTTCACATTTCACTTTCTATATTTAGAAATTCTACCCTAATTCATCAAATTTCACTCACTTAATTTTTTGTTCTCCATCATAATAACATGTTCCCTTAACGATTTAATACAAAATCATTCACTATTTACCTTAGCATTACAAGCTATACGTCTATTACCTTTCCATCTATCACTACACCCTAATATTACCAGTATATTGTTTTGTGAACAAATGGAATACTCATCACCAAACACAAATGCACTTAAAATGAGATGATAACACACCTTAAAATGATATCATACACCTATTCAAACCACTTATCACACACATATAACACATAGCACAACAAGGAATCACACAAAATGAACTCTTAGCCACTTCTAAAGGTATCACTAACCTGATTAAATCACGGATGTTACACATATTCATAGAAAGAACCCATTACTATCACCATTCACCACCACCTCATCAACAATCAAGTTGTTTACTGCTTGATTGCGACTATCAAACACATCATCCTCTTTACTATCTGCATTCTCCATTTTTTCCATAGCTTTCCATTGATACTTTAAATACTGAATCATATCATAGGTCCAGTCTTTTGTCTCAACACAGTTTGGCTGAATTTTCTTCTTAATGAACTCATCGACTATAAGCCTTTTATCAATGAAAGGGTCTGCTTGACATTCTTCAATATTTTCATCAGCTAGCGCAGCATACTTATTGGCACTCTTCCTGATTTCATTCACATTTTCCTTACTCACCTTCCATATCTTTGGCGATTCAGTAGTACTCTCATTATTACTCTTATCATGTGACACATTATCTTGCACTTTAGGAACATAAACTTTAGGTTGATATGCAAATTTAACATTCTCTTTTGGAACAAAAATCCTTTCTGAAACCATGATTAGTCCCCTGATGTCCTTTGTTTCCCATATTTCTCTGATCTCTAACATTCCTCTTATTCCTAACTTCTACAAACCCTTCTTTATCAACTTCATTTCTCTGTTTGATCACATTATCCTTGGGGCCAACAGTCTCATTTACTCTAGTCTTACTTTTGCATGTATGAACACCATGACCAAATACACAGCAGTGCCCACATCTTTCTGGTTTCCATGAATACTAAACTTTGACTCATTTTGTTTTCTTTACTTTCTTTAGGTCATCAACATAGTTAATCTCCACATTGTCAATGTAACTTTTTTCTACATTAATTTCCACCAGGACCCTGGCATATCCTAATCTTCCAGTCCCAGCTTTACACATATCTGCTGTCATTTTATCCATTTTGATTGGTCTCCCTAACCTGCTGGCAATAGTACTAATTCCTTTGATGTTCCAGGCTTCAAGATGAATGTTGCAAAGCTTAATCCAAATAGGAATTTTCCTGGGAGACTCTTTCATAATGGTTGTGTCCGCATCTCATTTTTGCACAATCAATGGTTTACCATTAACTAGCCAAGGGCTTTGATCAATAACTGAATTCATTCCATCCTCCTGCTTAAACTTGAAGTAGCATAGCCCATCAGCATCCACTACAATATCCTTTAGACCAAATTTACCCCACATTCTCCTCAAATTGTACCTTAGCTCATTTACACCCATCCTACATCCCACAAAGTACCCACAAACAGTATACTTCCACTTTTCACTACTATCTTTAACTAATTCTTCCTCAAATAACACCACCTCTTCACCATTATCATTAATTGCAGCTGGAACAAAAAAACAACTCATTATCACCCAATTGCACATTATCAGATACCATATTAGCATAAGAGATTTTGTTATTCATACCATTATTGTCATTACCATGAGAATTAGGATTAGAAATTACCTCCTCTGTTGTGACAGAATCAGTAACAATCCTCTCCTCATCATTCATGTTCTCAAGAGATACATTCTTAGTCACATCCTCCTTGCTTCCTTCTTCCCCATCATTCCCAGAAGAAATAGGATTACAATCATTCCCAACTACCTTATCCACATTCTCCATATTCTCCTTACTAACCACAATTTCCTCCCCCATCACATTCTTATCCTTACTCTGTTCAATTACCTCTGTTTCAATACCACCATCAAAATCTACTGTTTTATTCATATTATCATTAACCACTTTACTATTATTTTGTTTAGTTTTCTGCTTATTCCTACTAGAATTAGTACTTGAATTATCAAAAATCTTAGTAGGCTTGATAATTCTCTTAGGCCTTATATTTAGGGTTTCGGACAAAATTGGGGAAAATATCAATTAATCAAACTAACATAATCCATAGTTCAATTACAGAGATTAAACTGCGTAATTCAACTTAACTCCTTGAATTTGACCTAAAGTTTTTGAATTCAATTTTGGCGCCAAAACTCAAGAACAGGTGGATTTCAAATGAGTCACTCCAAATCAATGAAATTAGCCTTAAAATGTGCGGAATCAAAAACTGAGTCTAATGCACTAACCGAATTTTGAAAATTGAATAGAAATATTAAGGAATTGAAAGAATTTTAAGCTTTTGTTAATGGAGTTTTTTGGGGAAGTTTGTTGGAGAAGTTTGTTGGAGGAGAGAGAAAACAGGATTTGACACTAACTTTATTGTCTTTTTTAACGATAATCTCACGAATGACGATTAGTTTAAAATGATGTACTAACTGATGTACTTTTAATGAAGTAAAATTTGTTGCATCTACGTACTATGTTATTTGCCTTATTGGTATGTTTTAATTCGTTGAATATTTGCCATTCAAATATAATTTAAAGAATATTTCCTATTTCACAAACGAAAAGCATAGGTAGTTTGTTTACAACAATAAAATATGACAAAGATATTTTATAAGACCAACTGAATAACAAAGTAATATCAACAACGAACAAATAGCGTCCTCAAGCTGTATCTGGTCCAGTAGTGTCAATGATCAAGTGGTCACGAAAACATGTACATGTGACATGTGAGTAAGGTTGTTGTCAAAATAACAAATGCTATAAACATGTAACAAGCGAATTTTTGTACTTTTGTAAAACAATGTTCTTTTGAGAAAACAAGAAAGATACATCTTATATAATGTCTCAATTTAACATGATAATTGTCTATTTTGATTTTATAACTATATATAGTCTTGTTATAAACAGATGGTTAAAAGTTAAAACCCGACCCGACCCAGATACGAGGGAAATTATAAGATAAGTGGTGGAGCATTGGATATTCAGATGATAGGCTGTGGTGCATGTGTTTCATTTTGTGTTTTCATGACATCCACCAATTGTACATTAGTATTTATCGGTCGAACTTTAATTATCAGGCATTGAATTTAACCGTTGGTTCGTGTGGTCCTTAACATTATTCCTCAAATGACGTCAAAATCAATTATTGCATCAATGCTGTTCTACTTCTCTTGCGGTTGATTTCATGATGAAACGTGAGTTAATAATTATTGGACATAACTTTGAAATAGTACTAGTTGTATCTAATGTCTATCTTTGGTTCACGATTGGTTTGGTTAGGTTGGTGAAATGTGGAATTCATAATATTATCAACATAGTATAAAACACCACTTGAGCTAAAAAATTTCATTAGTATACTCAATTATGCTTTTAATTAGGTGAGAAGTGATTTAATCTGTAATGATGTGGGTTTAAGCTAGTAACTAATAATTGGGTTGATAAAATAAGTCCTAAAGGACTTAGGGGGTTAGGTGAGAGTTGAAAATTAGTAAAAAGGGATCTTGTCGACTGCGGTCCATGTGTGGGGGGTGGTAGGTGACGATGTGAGCTAAAAAACAAAGTGGTATAAGTATTTCAACATGTGGTTTTCTAATTATTTCTCTATAATTTTAATAAGATAAAAGGTATGTTAACTTGTAAACCTTTATATGTTAAACCTTCAAGTTTAGTCTTATAAAGTTTGCAATTTTACGGTTACAGACTTACATATATTCACTTCAAAGTAATATTTTGATGGCAATATGGTTATCTACAAGGTAAAAGATTATTTGTGTCTCGAAGTCAATAAGAAGTTGTCCAACCTCGGTTCTATGGTTATTTTGTGTCACTCAAGATTAAAATGTACCTTTGTATGTGATTTTCGACAGGTCATTCACACACGACGCATTGACGCCCCTCCCTTCAGAAACACCTATATCACTACTAGTGAATTCCATACGGCAAATGTCATCTTCGTCATGAGACCATATCGTCCTGAATGCATATTAACACATACAACTAGGAACACTTAGGGCGTCGAAAATGTGGCGATTTCAAAACATTGAAATGAAAATCACGTTTACCACATGTTGAAACAAGCATTAGATCTTAGTAAATTTTCAAGTGAAAAGTATTTGTACTTGAATAATAAAAAGCGGAGTAGATAAACCTCATTAGAGTACTCGCAATGCTCAAGTCTTCGAAGACTGTTCTACATTAATTACTTATCTTTTTATTATATTATACTCATTCAAAATGAAATAAATAAACAAACACGCACACCGGACATAAAATTGATAAATAACACCCATTACTAAAGGATAACACTTATTTCCATAAAGCAACACTCATACCCATCTTTTTTTTACTTTGTCTGCTCCCTCTCACTTCTCATCATCATTGGCTACAAAAACAAAAGGAAACAAAACGTGACCTTGTACGATAAAACAGGAACAAAGGAAATCGTGACCTAAGCACGATCGTGACCTTGCACGACCGTGACCTTGCACGGACAACAATTAACAAACGTGTGGATTTGTGACCTTAGCACAAATCACCAACACGAAAAATTGGAACAATAACGATTTGAAGGTGATGATTTTCGGAGCGGTTGATTTGATGATTTTAGTGTTTTGGATCTACAATGTAATTATGGGAAAGTGTATATAGAGAATGGTGTAGAGCTAGGGTGTTTAATAAATGAGGGTGTGAATGGTTTGATGGTGCGAAGGAAAAAGGCCAAACAAGATCAGTAATGATCAAACAATTCAAAACAAAAGGGTTGACCGGTTATTCAATTAAACGAACAATCCACAAAACATAACAGGTAGAGTAATGGAGGGGAAGTTTTGTGTTTTTATTTGTATTACTGTAACAACCCGAGTTTCACGACGCGTATGACGATCGCGAATTCGACGTCATAATTATTATTTTATAAATTCGTGTGAGCGAACGTCGACAGTTAAAATTTTATTTGTCGTAAATAATTATTTTCGTATTTTAATACGAACGGAAATTTAAAATATTTATTTTTGATTCGCGAGTCAACGTTTGACCGGCGTTCGTTAATCGTTTAAGTATTCGTAAAAATTTCCGACGAATCTCGTAATTATTATAAAGGTCGTGTAATTTTTTTTTTTAATGTCGTATTTTGTTCCATGGATCTTGAGCCGGATTCGTGAGATTAAAGAAATTACAATTTTATTAAATGTTTTTTTTTTAAATAATAAAAGTGTGACGGAAGATAAAATATGTATGAGAAAATGGTGATGACGAGCATTGGCCGGATAAATACCAAAAGAAAGTTTGTATAGATTTGACAGAAAAGAATGGGAGGACCAAAAAGTGCAAGTGGTTAAACCATTTCCTATAAAAGAGCAAAAGACTTACACTTCATTATATCTTTTTACAAAAAAAAATTATCTCTTTGTCCTCTCTCACTAGTTCGAACGCGGCAAGCACAAACACCATCGACCTTGATTTTGAATGCATTCCGAAACGACTAAAAAAATTTAACCTCGTATTACTTACACTCATAAGAAAAGGCATGTATAAGTATTTCTTAGTATTAGAATTGGTTGATTTGGTCAAAATGGGTTGAAAGAATTAATATTTGCGGTGATACACAGCATAGTAGACTAATATGTTAAATTGAAAAATGTTCGGGTTTATGTGTTGGTTGTGGTTGAGTTCAGCTAAGACAAAGGAGGAGCGAGACGAATTTTTATTTGGTCTGATATTAGAGTAATAAAGTCATTGTAGAGAATTTTGTTTCAATATTGTAATTGTTTTCGTTATTTTTGATTCTTATTGAGTATTTGAATGGAGATAAATTCTGATGGTTTATGGCTAGACTAGATTTAAAACTGATATTGAAGATGATGTTACATTAGGTGTAGTAATTGGTGGATTTTGATGATTTTAGGGAGTCAAAAATGTAGTTTGATGAGGTTTTGAACATGATCAATTCGAACAGAAAAGTTTAAGCAGCTAAAACAAGAGTTTGAAAATTCATAAAATTGATTTTTTGATGTTAAAAATATGATAAAGCTTTCGAGACGATCGTTTTGATATAAGTAGAGCTCTAACTCTAATAACGAAGAAACTCGAGCCAAAAGTTTTGAAAAATTTATAATTGCAAACAGCTATGTTTAGTAAATATTGCTTGCTGATTGATTTTCGACAAGCAATTTTAAGGCTTTTTTTGAGTCCTTATGGCTTCCGCGATACACGAAGTTGTGGGAATGATGTTTTCTCTAAAATCGCTTTTTGGGCAAGACACGAAAACATGATATGGGGGGTCCAAACCGATGGTCAAGCCGTTGCGTTTTTATTAAAAATACAAGTAACAGCAGATTCTTGCAGGGGCATTTTCGTCATTTTCAGTCGAGTTTTGGGTCTCGGCTAAATTTAAAAAGTTGTCCGGAATATCGTTTCGCATAAAATCTCTTTTTACACCGAATCGTGAAAATGCGATTTAGAGGGTCGTTTGGCGCGGGTCAGATTTGGATAAAAATAAATATAAGTATAAAAGTCAAATGTGACTTTAAAAAGTCAACGAGTCATATAAGACTTATATAATTTTAAAATAAGTACATGGATATAAATAAAATGATAAGTATTAAAAATATACTTCGATATTTAAACTTACCAAAGATGGTAACTTTCTGAAAATAATAACTTTTTAAAAATAAAAAAGTTATCGGAAATTAGTAAGTTGTTCAATTAAAGTCCGTAAGATAAAGAAGTGATGGACAATTATAACTCAATGTTGTGGGGTTTTGGGGGATAATACGGCGCAAGTGGATTTTCTACAAGTTATGATTGTGAGTGTGTGTGTATATTATATATATATATATATATAATATATATATTTTATATATATTATATATATTATATATAAGATATAATATTATATATATTTATATATATATAAATTATATATAGTGTGATTTCTTTTCAAACCGATTTCCTTATGTGCGGGAGAATGAAATCAGAACCACAAAAAACTGCAGCACGCCTTCAATTATTGTAGTTTTGCATATGTTCTAAAAAAATAACAACATATATGTTTTAAAAAAAATAGTTTGATTTAAAGAATTTGATAAGAAATTGAAATCCCAAATTTTTCTTTGAAGGTGAGCATTGTATGTTTTTATAAGCGTTTTTGTGCAACAACAATATTGCGGTAGTGATTGTAAGGTTTTTGGGAAGAAGCGAAACATATAAGATGAATTCTTACGATTATTGAGAGATTTTAATGTATTTTTTTTATTTTTTAAAAGTGCGTAGATGCAATGCAGAGAGTTTTGGTGGTTCTGTCAGTTTAGCAAAGAATGGTTTGAAACGAAAGTTCCCTATAAATTATATAGTATATATATATATATTATATAATATATATATATGAATATATTTAATTATATATATATATATATATTATATATTTATATAAGTAGGGATCAGTGAGAAGTAAATGAATGTAAGAGTGATGAGAAGTGCAAAAACACACATTTGAGAGCAACGACTTCTCATATAGATATGCATGTTACTGGTCATTGATGCATGAGCATTTTGAGTTTCGGAAAAATTAATTGAATTGTGTTACGATGGTGCAAATTGTTTTTTCATGATTTTGAAACATGTAGAGGACCAACAAATCAAGAGACATATAAAAAATGCAAGTCTAATATATCGTAATATGCATTCTAATTAAAAGCTCTAGAAGAAAAAACATTTTGATGCCTTATAATAGCATATATGATTTATAGAGATGCATCTAATTTAAGTGGATGCATCTCGGGTATGCGATTATAGGCACGTTTATCATTTTTTATTTTAATGAAACTCTCATTGATCCTACTATATTTATATATAATCTTATATATATATATATATATATATATATATTATAATATTTTATTATATATAATTAAGTATATAACCATATATAGGATTTTGTTTGATACGATGTAGCAACGTTGACTATACTTTTCGGAGAATAGTAATCGAGCGACATATATTATAGGTAGTGATGTGTTTCATTGATTTTCGTGAAAGATGTTTGAGTTATTTGATCTTACGACTAATCGACAGATGAGTTTCTTAGCTCCCGCTTTTAAGTTTTTAATGTTTTATAAACCGCGTGAGGGGATATATTGATGTTTTGTGAATGAAAATTGAAACAAATGTTTTTCGATATTGAATATGAATTTTACTATGAGTTATGCATTTTTTGTGTAACTTGTTTAGTTTCCATGGTGTTGGTAAACGCTAATGTATTAAATAGATCTATTGGGTTTGACAACCCTGTCCGGGGTTTGATAATCAGTTTGGACCCCCTGTCAAACAGACATTTTTACGGTTAAGATATTAGGGAGAAGTGAAGGATCATATACTTTGGTACATACTATCTCGTTCCTACGGGATTAATGTGTTAAGTTTCGTTTACACGAGTCTTTAGTTGGAAATCTTATTTTTATAATATGACTCGAGACAACGTTATACGTTTTGTGGAACCAAATATGGTTCTATAGTGTATAATTGTTAAACTATTGAATTAGACCTATCTGTTTGTTGACTTTTTAAGAGTGTATTCGATTAATTGTTGTTGGATGGCTGGATGGGAGGAACGTGGATATAATGACTGTGTGTCGGTTTGAAGTTAGTGACATAAACAAAACAAAGGTGTTTTAGAAATCAAGTGTGTGTGACTTTTGGAAATAATTTCTATAATGGTTTTGGGACCTATATAACTCTGATCTTTCTAATAAATGAAATTGTGTTTTGTAAACGTATCTTTGAACGTTTGCTGAGACT
This sequence comes from Tanacetum coccineum, assembly GCA_026074375.1. Classification (NCBI taxonomy): domain Eukaryota; kingdom Viridiplantae; phylum Streptophyta; class Magnoliopsida; order Asterales; family Asteraceae; genus Tanacetum; species Tanacetum coccineum. The sequence goes on from BQNB010028520.1 coordinate 45,574, forward strand.
CGTGTGCATGTATTGTGAAGTAGCACCCAATGTTGTATTCGCTGTGTATGTAGTTTGGGGGTGTTACGAGTGGTATCCAGAGCATGAGTTGTAGTGAACGAAAGTGTTTGAACAAAAATTGGGAATACAACTGTTTTTTGGAAAATTTAACGAGTTCTTTCACGATGTCCGATGAGTAAAAAGCGCGCACAGTGAGTGTCCTGATCCTTTAGAAGCCATTATGTGGTAATATATTTGATATGATATTATGTGACACCAAGTGGGTTACATTGGTACATAATAATTATATAATATGTTTATAGTATTATTACTGCATCGAATTCTTTGGTATACGATTATATATATTTGATATTCGCTTCTTGCGACAAGAGTTTTAATTCTTTAAAAAATTCAATGCTGATATGATAAATATTATTTTGAAACGATGATGACAACATAGTTGGTATTACGATTATCTTCGAAACTTTTTACGCAAACGTATACTTTGTTATTCTTGTATGTCGGGACTCGATTTAGTTTTCGATCCCACTGAAAATTTTCCGAATTGATTAGTTGAAATTGATCAGATCATTATTGATATTTGATTCGCATATGTTAGTTGAGTAATCTCTCATTTTGAGATTTAGTCTGTTTACATGGGAGTATGTTTTTATATGTACATAACCACATGAATGATCCTTCATTGGTTTTGGAAAAAAATTTAAAACTTAATCCGCGTAATATGTTTGTTTGGAAACGTCATTTTGGATCTTTCATTAAAGGTTGGTTGTTGGAGTTTGATTATCTTCGTATTGGACTTCTACTTAGGTAAATCACATGAAATGTTTAATTATGAAAATCTATGAGTTTATGAGTGTTTGATAGGAGAGGAGTTTTAAGTAATTGGGTATGGCTTTGTATTGGCGTGTGTAGGAATTAATATGGTGGTTTGATAAGATGTTTGAATGGTTATACGGCAGTAGTAAACAGCAGAGGTTGTGTGGGGTTGATTGTGAATAATTTTTGGTCATCATGGCACCTGGGAAATCCAATATGGATGTGGGCATATGTCTTAAGTATATGTGGTTCTTTGGATAGGGTCGTATCTCCTCCGGATGAGTGAGATATCGTCATTTTTGTAAAAATAATCAAATCGGGTATACCGTTGGGAAAAGGAGTATAACTCCATATTTTTGTAATAACTTTTCAAAAGAAAATTTAGGTACCTGTAGAAGACTCTTAGGGCTATCACCTCCAATTGGTTTCATATCAAAAGCATCAATAAATTTCAAATTTCGCTCATTTTCGTAAACTACAAAAATTTGTCAAAATTTCTTTGGAGATTGCTTTGGGATAGCAGCTTGCTGGGTATGTTTTAAAATATTTTGGTCTATGAAGACTTGAGAAATTGGACTAGGGTGTAGAAGGACATCTTAGGTACATATAGGAATTCGGATGGAGTCGTATCGACGCCCGACGAATGAGATATCGCTAAAATGGCAAAACTGGTCAGAAAATTTAGACCAGAATTTGAATGAGAAATAAGTTCAAAAACTTATATATCAACACCTAAATATTTCAAACTGTACGTTCTATATATTGAACAAACTTAGACTTGAGCGGTCGTTTCGGATTTTGCGGACGCACAATTTAGGAGATACACTCAATTTAGTGTAGCGATAAAATTTTGGAAAAATAGGCGGCTTTGATAAATAGGGGTAAAAGGGTAATTTCACCTTGGATCTAAAAAACAAAACTTTCTGGGCAGTAGGCCCTATGTTTCTAGAAAATAGATTCGAAATGCTTTCCGTAGGTGTAAACCTCATACTTTTGTCGTCCACTTATTAGTAAGTAGGAGGGTTTCAAGAACCTAAATAGTTTAGTAGTTTCAGGTCATTGTTGCCTCAAGGTTTTATCTTACCACCGGCGTTGTGGTGATGACGCATTCTTTAGCCATTGCTTTGAATTAGAACCCATGAGAGTTCATGAATATGTATAGATCGTGTATAAATCGTTCTATGTATTAGAAACATAGAAACCGTCATGGTAGGACGTTTTGGTTTTAGAAACCATTTATGTACCCCTTTTTAGGAAATTTCGGATGTATGGGCATTGTCACCCTATGTCATTGTTATGATAGCCCTTATTGTTATGGTTTATGAGTGATGTTGTCGTAGGTATTATCTCTTTGAGTGATGCTAGGAGGTTGTTGATACCTCACGACATTAGGCTCATTGTGAGATTGATATGAACTCGAGTGATTAAGTGATTTTAGTTAGCGAATTTTCACACGTGTGATTACTTGCTTGCATAGTCCCTGAGTGGGTATTATTTTTAGAACTTGCCGTGACCGTTGACCAAACTGTATTTAATGGCGTTTTGTGAAGTTAATGATTTTAAAACTGTAAATTGCGATAACGAACTTGTGTGATGAATAAATGTCGTTGCACGAATCATATTGACTATGTTGTATAAACTGATTGTTCAAACAATGGAAAACTGGGTTTTCAAATTTCATAAACTGGCCCTATGGTGTCAAATAAAATTTTCTTTAAAAAAAAATTTCTTCAAAAATAAAATAAAAATGAAAGGTGGTGCTATCTTCTTTTTGTTTTTTTGAAATGATTTGATTTTTACTATTCAAAAAATTTCTTGGAATTAATTTATGCATGTAGCGTATGGAAAAGAAATATTTTGACGAGGAAGGACATGATGTCGTTTGGTCCTCAATTATGCATAACCTGATCAACTATGCATAAATTAGGAAGAACCACGCTATGTCGGATAAATCGTCACCTTTAAAACACTTGGTAATTGAGATAAATGTTTGGGTCAAGCTTTCAGAAGGAGAAAATATTTTTACCCTATTACGGATTCTTATGCAAGTAACCCTATCCTTATCGACTGCATGGAGAGAGTCTCATGCGAGTCATTGTGACCAAGTCGTTCCGAAGCGAAAATACCTACGGTATTGTTCGGAATGAGTGTGTCTAGAAGGGAGTGATGTTTAGTTCGTAGTATCTAGGAGCGGTGATTGTTATGAAGACGTGTCAAGACCAAGTATAGTCGGTGTGCTAATAAGCAATGATAGATTTGAGCTATCAAGGGTGTGAACCTGATACCGGCACTGAGAAGGAATCTTTTTAGAGATGTAAAGATTCCTAAGGAGGGTGGAAGCTGAGATGGTTAGTCCCGAGGTTGAAAGTGAGAAATGGATAAGACCTCTCCTACATTGGATGTATGACGCCTTAAATGTATCAACTGATGGCCGTGAAAAAGACTTCTTTCCCCGAAATGGAGTGTAGTGGTAGTGTAGTCGTAAGTATACCTAATGACGTCAAGGATTTTAATAAGACATTATACGATACTTGACCTACGGTTAAGTGTAGTGGCCCTTACTCCGGGATGTGACGACCCAAGGGCGTAAAGAGTGGCGAATTGATTGAGATTCTAGCTAAATGGTAACGTTCGTTTCTATTACTGGAGGAACAACCAAAATAGCCAATGTCCAAAGTCGAGCGGTATTAAATTAGGAGTGTGAGTATTTCACAAGGTTGCAAAAATCGCTAGGCGCTAGCTAGGCGGTCGGGTACCGCCTAGCGATTAATCGGTTAGGCGGGGATTAATAAGGCCGATTAGTGAAAATCAAGGCGGTTAATCCCCGCCTAGCGCCTAGGCGCCGATTAATCGGCCGCCTAGGCCGATTTTTGCAACACTGGTATTTCGACTTGATGATTTGATTCATCAATGATGCTACACGATGAGAAGGGACCAAACCAACGATGTTAGTCGCCATGGAGAAACGTTGAAATTATTAATCTTGTCGAACGAGCAATAAATCCATGATGCTCATTGTTTTCTTAATTAATTTTGATTTGTCATTTGACATTATGTGTTGTAGCGGGGTTGTCGTCGCCGAATTATGTGGAATATGTGCTTTATGTGTTATATGCTTTAAATGGTAGTGAGCGTCCATGTCACTTTTTCATGGCCAATGATGCGGTTTAGGATGTAAGCGAATGGGTGTAATCGCCCAAGTGAGAATTTAGGACGTAATAAGGTGGGTGGACATCGCCAAAGGTCTTGTTGACGATTGTGGCTTGAAGTACCCATGAGAGTGAGTGTAGACTAATTAAAATTAGCCGTGTTTATGTTGGAATTATCGTCGAGGTAGCTTGATTTTGTGGCAAGCTCGGTACGATGAGGAAAATATGACTGGAGGGGTATAAATCTAAATGTTAGAATGAATAATTATGCCAAAATCTCGAATACGGTATGTGATAATAATCGCCAATGCTTGGTTGAAAGTGGGCATGATGAATGCCTTTGTATGAGGCCAATTCATCGAGTCATCATGTAAAAGATGGCGAGCGTACAATAGGTACTTATGTGATTATGTAGGCATGAGTAACAATATTGTAAGATAATTAAGAGATCTAATGTGTTTCAGATTATTATTTTTTTTCTTCTCGCAACCCGTGAGGCATTATTGAATGAGACCGGAAGGACGACATGTGTATTTTGGTTTTGAATAAGGATGAGTATTTTGATTTGGATAATGATATAAGTGTATATATCGAATTTGATTATTGACGTCGATCTTGGTTTTAGTCAGCGACGTATGTTTTAGATTTTTGGTAACGAAGCATATTCTCGGTTTTAAATATTGGTATAATTCCGTATTTGAGTGCGACATATACTTTGATTTTAATTAATGACGTAAGTTTCAGCCTTGGTTTTGATAATCGGATATATTCCGTGACGTATATTGTCCTTTATGAAGAACGCGGCTACAAAAGTTAGAACGACGTGATTTGGTTTTGTCGAATATATTTTCGCGACTTGTTTTTGCCTCTTTTGATAAGAGCTACTATGATTTTGTTTTGATTTCGTGAGTATAATTTACCGCTTGTTTTGTTGACTTTTCATCCGGAATAATCAAAGCAAGTGGAAATCGCATCTTTTGTTTAAATGGGAACGCATGAGCTCACGCGATAACGAGAAGCCATCGCATCACGAACGAACGGAAGGACAAGTAGGAAAGGACTAGCACCGGGGACGACGCTCCCTTAAGGTGGGTGGAATGTAACAACCCGAGTTTCACGACGCGTATGACGATCGCGAATTCGACGTCATAGTTATTATTTTATAAATTCATATGAGCGAACGTCGACAGTTAAAATTTTATTTGTCGTAAATAATTATTTTCGTATTTTAATACGAACGGAAATTTAAAATATTTATTTTTGACGTTTCGCGAGTCAACGTTTGACCGCGCGTTCGTTAATCGTTTCAAGTATCGTAAAAATTTACGACGCATCTCGTTATTATTTTTAAGATCGTAATTTTTTTTTAAATGTCGTCATTTTGTTCCATGTCTTGAGCCGGATTCGTGTTTTAAAGAAATATACACATTTTATTAAATGTTTTAAACTAATAAAAGTGTGACGGAAATAAAAATATGTACGAAAATGGTGACCCGAGCTTTGGCCGAATATATAACAAAAGAAAATGAACTTGTACTAGATTTGAACGAATAGAATGGAAGGAGGGACCAAAAGTGCCAAGTGTCTAAACCCATTTCCTATAAAAGGAAGACTTACACTTCATTATATCTTTTACAAAAAAATTTATATCTCTTGTCCTCTCCTCACCTAGTTCGAACCGGCCAAGCACAAACACCCATCGAAACCTTTGATTTCTCGACATGCATTCCACTAAAGAAACACGACATGCAATAAGTATTTCTCTAGTTTAATTTTGGTTCGAGTTTGGTCAAAATGAGTTGAAAGAATTAATATTTGGGTAATAAACAAGCATTGTAGCTGATGGGTTAAATTGAAAAATGTTCGGGTTTGTGTGTTGGTTGTGGTCCGAGTTCAGCTAAGACAAAGGAGGAGCTAGACGAATTTTTATTTGGTCCGATATTGCTTAATAAAGCATTGTAAGGATTCTTGTTACTATTATTGTAATTGTTTTCGTGTTTTTATTATTATTCGAGTATTGCATGTGATAAAATCCGATGGGTATTGAGCTAGACTAGATTAAAAAGGATATTGGAATGTTATTTAGGCTAGATGGTGTTTTGATGATTGTTGGGAGTCAAAAATGTAGTTTGATGAGGTTTTGAACATGTCAAATTCGAACAGAAAGTTTAGCACGCAAAACGAAGTTTGAAAATTCATAAAATCTGATTTTTGATGTTAAAATATGATAAAGCTTTCTAAGACGATCGTTTTGGTATAAGGTAGAGCTTCTAACTCCTAATAACAAAAAAACTAGAGCGAAAACAAGTTTTGAAAAACTTATAAATTGAAAACAGCTATGTTTAGTAAATTGCTTGCTAATCTGATTTTCGACAACCCTTTTGGGCATTTTCGAGTCTGTTTCGGCCTTCCGGCGAAACACGAAAGTTGTCCGGAATGATGTTTGCTATAAAATTTGTTTTGGTCAAAGTCACGAAAACGTGATATAGCGGGTCAAAACCGATGGTCAAACTGCTGCGTTTTTATTAAAAATACAAGTTACAGCAGATTCTTGCAGGGGCATTTGTTTCATTTTCCGTCGAGTTTCGGGTCTCGGCTAAAACTAAAAAGTTGTCCGGAATATCATTTCGCATAAAATCTCTTTTTACTCCGAATCGTGAAATGTGACTTAGAGGGTCGTTTGGCGCGGGTCAGATTTGGGTAAAAATAAATATAAGTATAAAAGTCAAATGTTGACTTTAAAAAGTTGTACATGAATATAAATAAAATGATAAGTATTAAAAATATATTTAGATATTTAAACTTACCAAAGATGGTAATTTTCTAAAAATAGTAACTCTTTAAAAATATAAAGTTATCAAAAATATAACGTTTTCAATTAAAGTCACGTAAGATAAAACGTGAGAGACAATTATAACTTAATGTTATG
>BQNB010028521.1:0-56577 GCA_026074375.1 Tanacetum coccineum
ATACCAAGACACGCCTTTGTTTTATGGCTTGCAGTAAAAGGAAAGCTAGTAACTCAGGATAAACTATCTCTATGGTATCTTGATAAAGACTGGAAATGCCCTCTATGTAAAAAAATTGAAGACTCTCATAGGCATTTATTCTTTGATTGTGATTATTCAAAGGATATCTGGTCTAAAATTCAAAAATTGGCAAAGGTTTACATTGTGAATAACTTAGAGGACTGTGTGGAAAGGTTATCCATTCTCCCTTGTAAAAATAGTATCTGGAGTATTATACGAAGGTTGAGTCTTGCAGATACTATATATCATCTATGGCAAGAGATAAACAATATACTTCAACAAATACCCACACTTATACCCATCTATACTTCAACAAATACCCACACTTATACCCAATACACAAAATTTTATACATATCTACCCATTAAAGACATTTTGGCCGTCCACCCCATAATAATCAAGTAATAAAATCAAAACACCCCACTAATGTCACTTCTAATTCACATAGGGAAGATGAGAGAACTTGTACTTAAACCACTTCTAATCCATGGTATTGTTAGGTGGTTTATTAGATATTTTGACTATAAAAGAAAGCCTAATGCAAGCCTCATTCACACACTCTCATTACTTGCAAAAATCAATTTTCTCTCTTGTTTTCCTTACTAAAACTCACGGCTCACTTGTTGTGCCAAAAACAATTCATAGCTTCAATTTCTACAACGATACAAGTATACAAGATTGATTAACGGTTTATCATAAGGTGTATCAAGTTGGTTTTCAAGTTAAGAGTTTTGTTTTGGAAGCAAAGGTTATACACATTAAGTTAGGGTTTTCATAGGATTAGTGTGTTCATCATCTTCTTTTTCACTCAAGGTTGTCATAAAAACCCTACACTTTCATTCTAATTATTTCATTTATATACATTCATATTTATTATATAATTTGTTAAATCGCCATCTAGTTATATTTTATAAAATATACAAGTTTATACTTAATCAAGAAAATACAAGTTCATGGTAAGAATGTGTTTAAAATATACTAGAATGCAAGAACATATATTATTTGGTTAATTTATATAATTAATTGTTAAAAGTTTATTTATATAGTTTTATAAATAAATACTTGTTCTAGACATTTATTTGGACATATTAAACGTAAAATAGTTGGACATAAATTAGAGGACTTAAACTATGCAAATAATGTTGTATTAGTTAATTTAGAAGACTTGAAATAAATAAATCATGGAAAACTTTATAAAAACAAAATTTACATAAATTATTTTTGGACATAATGTTTATTCTATTTTGGCACGAATTTTAATGTGAAATATAAACTTGATATTATGATAGTACTTTTCAAGACGATTCTGAATATATAAGAAACTTGAAAAACGGAGCTATAACGAAGGAGATATGAATTTTACGAGATTTTGATAATTAAATACATAAAAAGTATTTTTATATATAACAGTTTATATAAACTGCTATTGTACAGATTTTTATATAATTTGTAGACATAATATTTTGATAGATCATCTCGATACGAAACCGTGGATATAAAAAACGCGCAAAACGAAGTTAAAACGAGAAAGTTATGAATTCTTAAAGATCTCGAGAAATATATTAATTCTCACAGCTTTTATAAAGTTGTGAAAAACCGTGAAAAACTGTATATTTCGAAATCGGTGTTTTTGAGGGCTTTCGGGTCCGATTCGGCTAAAGTGTAAAACTACAAACTTCTTCGGAACGATGTTTTACTGTAAGCGTCAAGTTTTCGAAACCCAGAAGTGCATAAATTATGATCTAGACATCAAAGAAACTATATAACATTTATATAAAATTTTCTGCACTATTTTCCTGACATGAATAGTGTTGGTTCGTTTGGGCTATAGGAACCTTAGAAAATATTTTAGCATTACTTGTATAATATTTATACGAGGTTTAAAACCTTATAAATATTACTTTATAAAACACTTGAACTATATATTGTGATACTTTATAAATAATAAAAATATTAATTCAAACGATATCGACAATAATTATTTATCGGACAAAGACAATATTTTTGCGGATACATATACTTGGATATTTAATAACAAGCACAACTAAATATTGTTTCAACATTTATAAATTAAACAAAAATTATTAGGTGGTGATATAACTTTTTAAATTATATTGTTTTATTTATTTTAAATACACTATACTTATACGACCTATAATTAATCAGGTTGCATTTCGGATCATTCGTGACGTTTTATTTTATTGATTTTCTATAATCAATACATTTCACTTGAGGTGAGTTTCATGGCCCATATTTAATTGTTTTGAACTATTTTTGAGGAGAATACATGCGCATTTACAAACTCGTTTACATACTTGATTTCATAACTTGTTTACATACTCGTTTATATACATGTTTACAAAATTGTTTACATACTCATTACAAACTCGTTTACAAACTCGTTACACACTCATATACATATCTCGCGGTGGGATACATTACTTGTTTTCACTTATGGACGCAACAACTTTACTTTCATTCAAATGATTACGGATTAGCTTAAGTGGCATGAACTGTTTATTACGCAGGGTAAGCGCGCCATGTTATAAAATAGATCTATTTGGGATTGACATCCCCGTTCGGGTGAGTAGCGCTCACTAGTTCGACGGATTGAACTAACGGATGTATACCATATCGGAACATTGAACTACATTCACATGAACACTTACATTGCCTGAAAAGATTGACATACATACAAGTCGGAGCCTCAGTGTTATGAACTTAGTGCAGTCCTAATCACATTTTCGTGACTATTGTGTATGTTACAATGGTCACACACACTTTATAAATCTTTGATTTCAATATTTTTACTTACATTTTTGTGACTATTGTATAGGTTACAATGGTCATACACACTTTATGAATCTTTGATCCAACATTTATATTTACAAAAACTTATAAACTCATCAACTTTATGTTGACACTTTTAAGCATGTATTTCTCAGGTGAGCAAGCTACTTGACGTTCTTGATGTACATTGAAGTCTAAACTTTTTAAGAACACATTCATGGATTTATATTTGCATACAAACCATCAAATCTCGTTGTATTACTTTCAAGCTTTTCACGATGATGCAAACCTTGGGACAAATGTATATTTCAACTAAATCAACGAGATTACTTTTCAAACGACTCATTTAAAGGTCGTTCTCTCATATCTTGTGCAATGGTATTATGAAGTAACGCTCCCGGACAAACTTTCCGCTGCGACTCATTTTGGGGGTGTTACAAAGAATTCCAATGTTGTCAAAGAGGTGGAGACATTTTGGAGTATACAGTTGATGAAAAGAAATGCAAGTACCTGAATTGCTCTTGTTCAGAGTGATAAGAGGTGTTTGGATTGGAATTGAGTTTGATTTGCTTAATGATTGATCTGTCATAGGATCAATTGGTATGAGTCTTTTTTCAGGCCACACAAATTAGACAATTCCTTGTATCTTGGAGTACTTCTGGTATGACTGTACTCATTTGATCAGTATAACTCTTCTTGTATTGGCCTCGAGGGGGATCAGGTTAGTTGTGTGTGGATCAGTGAGAGGTCTAACTTAGTTGTATCTACCATAAGGAAGGGTTGTCATTTGTGAAGGGTAGTTGGCCTAGGTGGACAGTATATGATGAAGGGAATAGAGAGTGTATGAAAGATGAACATTTTTGTTCCCTTCGATATACTATCGTAGGAGGTTTGGTTGGATTTAGGTGAGGGTGTTGTTCCCACTCTAGTGATGCATTTCCTTTGTCTCCTTATCTGTTCCAGTGAGGTTGTAGCTATTGGACTAACTAAGGGGTCAAGGGTAAGGAAATGTAGCTAGATGTGGTATAGCCTCTCATCTAAAGTGAATGGGTGTTATTTCCTTCTTGATGATGCCCCCTCTTTTCTAGTCCATTTTGTTGTGGGTGTGGGATGAATGATTTGGAATTTGAATTAAGGTGTGGAAATGTAGTCAAGAGGAAATGGTTTTAGTGCATTATAAAGTGAAATGGTTTTACTGGTTCAAGGTCATCTCTGTAAGCATTGTCTGGCTTAAGTGGTTGTCCTTTGATTCAAATGTTTTGTCCGAGATCCTATGTCTCGGATTTTTAGTGTTATCAGAGATATGATGTCTGTTGTTTTAATCGAATGTTTAGGACAGTGCTAAAGGAAGGTGTAGGCATGTCTACCCCTCTGAATGATGTATTGCTTTGTGTTTTAATAAAATATTTCACCTTTTGCAACAAAAAAAGAGAAACATCAAAATTTTTTGTACACAGAAAGCATGCTTATCATTGATATAAAACTCTTAGTATTAATTAACGGGAACCTGTTAGCATCTTTTTCTTCTTATTTTAAGCTTTTATCATCAATTAAGGATTATTATATATGATTGCATTTTTCTACTTGGATGAGGGATATTTTTATACAACCTTTTAAAGCTATTTTTATGATTATCACACAGGAGGACCCTAGCTCCTGTGACAAATCTTATATGTTCAGAGGTTCGAGGGAGAAAACACGTTTTTGTGCTTCATCAAGATGGATTATTACAAGTATGGGATATTTTGAAGTCTCACAGACTTTTGAATAGTACTCTGAATACGTCATTATGGTCAAACGGCAAGTCCATCAGCTTTCTTTTTAGCATACAATCTTATTATATTACACACCTTGCTGAATTGTGAAAACTAGATTATTATTGTATTTCTTTCTTTATTTTTTCGTGATCAGATTCAACACACATGGTATTTTTAAATTATTAGAAAATTAGTACAAAGGCGTTTAAGGTCAACTCAACCCAACTCGTTTGGATCCATACCAAAATCACCCAATTTGATCCAAAGTTTTAATGACCGGTTACCCAACCTGCATGAGCGGCCTGTTGTTTCATATGTGCTCCCTATACATCTATTCGTAGGATTATTAATCGATATTCATTTTTGTACAATGATTACGCATCTTTTTTTAAATCCCCTGCCTCTGACTGAAAAAGCAATGACATTGGCCATAATTAAGCATATGGGATACTAAATACTTGGATACATTAAACTTACCAAGTAAACATCAAATAAGTCCTCACTTTCTGATGATGTCATCTCATATTGCTTGTAGCAATCTCGTTTTGAAGCTTTTTATGCTTTCCTAATATGGTGCAAGTAAAAACATCATCTGTTAATTTATTTTCGTATTTGCAACTGTGACAAATAATTTGTGGTTACTTGTCATTATTAATTTTGCTGTATATACAACTTTAGGTGCTACATACATGAGGTTGTGGCCAGGCGATGTGTACTTCCATTCATATATATTACCTCTGGCAATCCTGCATAAGCCGAATCCGGTATTTTGAATGCTTTCAAACTTAATACTGTGTTCTCTTATGATTTTCTCGTTTGCTGTATGTATTTGAGCCGTTCTTGTTTCATCAACTAGTTAGATAAGTTTGCTTGAAATATCATGCTCTTATTTTCTTGAACATGTTCTTATTTTCATTACCCTTGAAAGATGTATCCCTCCCTACTGATTACTGAATACTCTTTGCTTTAAGCAGTTATAAAAGATTTGGCAACATAGTAATTGAATAATAAATCAAGTTTCTTGGTAAATGCTAGCCAGTTAATTATTTGAGTCCTTTTTAAGGTTACCTAAAACATATATGACTAATACATGGATGCAATGAGCTATTTTTGCTCACTTTCTTGCATCTTGAAACTGTAGCAAGTTGATGAGGAGATGATCTCTTTATACAGTTTGCACCTTGGTGAGCCAGGGTTAATTAATTATGTTATTAAGCCCTCCAGGTGGTTTGATTTTTCAACCGAGGCTTCAGAATTGAACATCAAACTGGAGGAGGTGAGTGATAGTGTCATGTATATCATTATATATTTCTTTAAAGTGAAAATCTCAATTGACAACATCTAACTAACTAACTGACTAGATTTTTTTTCAGGGTGCAGTAATTGATGTCAAGCTTTCTTCATATAAAATTTGGATACTCAAAGAAAATGGATTGGTATTGCATAACTTGGCAGGTCCAAGCGAAAGCTGGTAAGGATGCTATATGAATGTTGTTTATGATCTCCCATTTCTAACAGATGAATGAATGTTGACTGTGTTTTTTCATTTGTCAAGACCTGTCTAGCCAAACTTGAAGATGTTTGATCCATCGATGTGGAAGGTTTTACAACTTCGCTATCCACCGAAAGCGTGTAAATTTTTTTGGGTTTATTAACGGTTAATAATTTGTAGAAGTTGGTTACATTAACAAGTGTGAAACAAATTACAGTAAAAAAGAAAAGATTCTTCACACTTGTTGTATGAAATAAAACTTCACAGTAAGTGTGGAGAAATTTATAATTTGTTCAGAGTGTGAAAATTAATTTAATACAATTGTTAGTATAAAATCTCTTTTGTTTTTAAGTTATCTCACACTTACTAATGTAGCCAGATTTTACACACTACTAGCATGTTACCCGTGCAAAGCAGCGGTTTCGGAGGCATTAAAAATAAAAAAAATTAAACATTAATAAAAATATATCAAAATGGATGTTGAATTAAAAAACATAAAATTTTAGAAAATATGGTGAAATTAAATCAGAAAAAAATAAATAGATAAAAAGATATTTCAATTTAAGAATACATGTGATTTTTTAATTAAGAAGTGACATATGTCACCGTAAGATGTGTTTCCTTAAAATGAGATGGATAGTCAAGATTGCACATAACAAAAAAGTTGTTACAAAATGTTGTTACATAAAATAAGATGGATGTATTTGTTGTTAAATATTTTCATAAAAAAAAGGGAAAAGTCTGGTTCAAACTTTCAAAATATAGAAGTGTCCCAAATACTTTATAATGCAGTATAGATTAAGTGTCAATAAAACCAAAAAAAAATTACTCACTTTCTAAAAGTGTGTAGAAAATATTGTGTTCGGTCCGTCCACAAAATTTATGACTTGCTACCCAAACCTTGTGACCCGCTTATATGCCAACTGTAGCTCATTTATTAATCTACCGTTTTATTTAAACAAGGTTTTTGCCCGCGCTTCGCTGCGGAGCGCGAGCATATTTTTTTCTGGTTGAATACAGCAAACGACATTGAGCTGAACTAGATTCATGTGTGTTTTTAATTTACTTGTGTAACATTTTCGGATGATCATTTAGGAATAATGGAAATTTAATTCTTAGATATGTTTGATGTCTTTATATTGATATCTTTTGCAAATTATTGCTAGGAAATAAGAGCAATCATTGGATTACAGAAATCGTTGATTTTTGAAGAACTCTTTCAAAGTTTTCTGAGCATGCCTACATATGAACTCTTTTTGCTTGCACATTCACCATAACCATCTGCGGATGTGCTTTGTGAAGTAGTATTATTTTTTCTCTTTTACGCTTATTATTTACGGTCCTTAAATCTTCAACTATGTTAAAGTGAGTATACTACTTTATGTAGACATCTTAAGATTTCTTCTCTCCCCTTTCTTCAAAAAAACAACTTTTGTCTCGTGCAGTTAGTAATTACACATTTTTTGTTGTAGAGGTGCTTAATTGCCTTAGGTTAGGTTTTTATGTAGTTCGGTGTTTGGCATTGCAATATTTAGCTTCTTCTAGTTTTGTTGTTCGATGTGTTTACATTGCAATCTTAAGCTTCTTGCTAGTTAATAAGTAGGCATTGAGATGCCCATAAAATTTTTGTAACATATTATATTATTACATACCAACAAGAAGGACGTCTGGTATTAAAATTCTGATAAGAAACTGCATATGACACATCATGATCACCAAAGCTAGAGAAAGAGTAAGGTGCGGTGGAGACTCGCCCACATCCTACGTGCATCACCAAAGGCCTCGCCACCACACACCACAGCTCGCCATTAGCCAAAATCAAGTATTTCGCCATAGCCCATGGCTTGGATCAGACAAATGATATTATCCGTTACAATATATCCGTGCATTGTTTTAATTATATTATTATTATATTTTAAATTTATACTCACTTGTACTCTATAAATACTACATCATTTTATTTTACTCAACTACTCTTCAAAACACTACATCTTAAATATCAATCAACAATGATGAGTGATTCAATAATGGGTGATTTGTCCATGTTGATGATTTTCGATGATCTTGAGATGATTATGCAACAAGTTCAGTCAGAGCAACAACAAGAAGAAGAAGCAGAACGGGTGCGCCACCAAAACTATATCTACCGGAAATGTTTAGATGCGGAAGCACGTTTGATGGCAGACTATTTTGGTCCTCACCAAAGTACCCCGAGATTAATTTTCGTAAATGATATCGTATGAGTCGTACACTATTTTTAAAAATTAGTCTCAGGTATTGAAAATTACATTCAAACGCATCATCCTCTTCCTCCGCATTTCGATTTCTTTAGAGTCCGACCCGATGCTACGGGTCTACCAGGTTTTAGTGTTATTATGAAATGCACAAGCGCCATACGCCAACTGGCATACGGCTTAACACCTGATTCATTAGATAAGTATTTACAAATGGGTAACCATTGCGCACGCGATTGTCTAGATATTTTTTACTATGTGCGTTATCGATCTGTTTATGCCCGAGTATTTACGATAAACAAACACACGCAAAGCTTCAACGTAAAGCTTCAACGTAATGTCATTGAGCGATGCGAATTGCATAGAAGAAAATCCAAAGAACTACGTGATAAACAAACACACGCAAAGCTTCAACGTAATGTCATTGAGCATCTTTGACAACAATATCAACAACATCAACAGGAAGATTAATTTATTTATAATTTGATGTATTTTTTATAAATTTTTGCATTAGTTTTTAAATTTCGCAATGTTTTATTTTTATTGTTATGTATTTTGTATTTTTATATTAATGAAATGAATTATGTTTGTGTGAAAATATGGAAAAAATTTAAAAAAAAATGTGGGTCGGTGGGGCCCAAGTGAAAAGTATAGGGAGTGTTATGAGTGAAGGGGTGTTTTTGAGTGGGAGTGAGATGCTGATGTGGCAGCATGTGGGGCCCAAATGAAGAGCTATGGCAAGCCATGATACTCCTTCCTCTTATGACTGATATTTTGGCATGAAATCATCGTTTTCAAAAATGGTCAAATTTAAAGATTTATAGTAATGTTCTTCTGTCAACAAGGAAAAGGTGCATAATGGCTATAACTTGTATCTTTGTATCATATGATTCATATGTCATTATCCCTGTTGTTGCATCCTCACTATAATAAGGATAGCTGTTATCAAAATGTTGTAAAAAAGCAGGAGCAAGTTGCACATCATGTCCCCTCAATATTCCTCCGTTGCTATTTCTTCCCCGCATATTCTATCACTCTGTTATCCGAGCACTCTACAAGATCATAACGTACACTGACAATTCTGAGTTTTCACTCCTACATCTGCTGGATGAAAAAAGGAGATCATTTCTGTTATTGAAAGTGAGGTGTGAAGCGGAAATGTCCTACGAGTTATTATCTTATTGTGTCAAAATGAAGTGGTGGGTTGATCCGAAACAGTTATGCCCAAATGGTTATTTGAAAAGAATTGTCTGTCAAATATTAAATCATTACAATAATAATAAATACGTATTAAAGAATAAAATAGGTTTTTACAGTTTAGATTATAGATTCAGCACGTTTAAAGCCAATTGATCTTATTTAAGTTTTTTATTTTTCTATTTAGCCGTTTTAAACCAGTTACATAAGAATAACCTTAATCTTACTTCTTTACAAGTGTATAGTCGAAGACCTGCCACTCAAGCTTTTTTGAGAATATGCTATCTAATTTTTTTTCCTATGTCCGCATGCGGCGTGGTTAATGCTGAAGTGTTAACCATGTTAATGCTCATAGGCCGCTTCCAGGAGTCCACTTTCACATCTATACTGCTGGAAAAACTTCTGCTCACATTACATTGATCATTGGTGTCGTTAGAATGCACCATGTGGGTTAATTCTTGATTATCCCAACTGGAGCTCGTTTTTTGATAATAAAATCATCTGTTTCTCTATTTCGTTACTTGGAGGAAATCGAGATTTCCTGTGGTATGTTTTCTTTATTAAAAGCTCAAATAATTTGTAGTAGGTGCATGCCATTGAAAATTGAAAGCCAACTTATTTGCGGATCAACTTTGTTTTGATAGTATTTACTATATTGGAACATCTGGTTAAGTTAGCACGGTTTTCTTTTAGTAATGGTACAAGCACCAAAGTCAATGCAAAAGTCAACTCCGCAACAACTCAAGCTCAAAACAGAATAGAAGATACAGGAAGAGGAATTCAAAAGACTCATACATACATTTCTCCTCATTGTGTAAAGCACCAAAGATATTTATTCAAATGCAGGTCATGTAATAGCTAGTTAGTCTCAGCTCTTGTATAGACTTCGTAGTATAAATACATGTATACTCTGTCATTTCATTCGTATCGTAAGAATTACACTTTCAAAGTTTCAATCAATACAATCTCCATTTCACAATATGGTATTAGAGCTGACCTCAAGGTCCTCTTCAACAAACCATCATAACTGCCATAACAAACTTTGACCACCCTTAATAACAAACTTTCCGGCCAAAAATCTGCCATTAACAATCATCAATTTTCATCACCATCAAAATTCATCAAAAAAACTCACTAATCACACACAAAAACAAAACTAACCATCAAACTCACAAAAAACAACAAAAACATGACAATCACAGATTCACGGTGACTGAATCAAGCAACAACAATGAAGACACAAACAGAGTCAACCACCCACTTTTTCTTCACCAAAATGGTCACCCTGACCTTATCTTAATCCCAAAAAAGCTTATTGGTTCTGAGAACTATAGTTCAGTTATTTGATGATAGCACTCAATGCCAAGAACAAAATAAAGATCATCACAAATGAATACAAGGAAGACTCACTAATAACGGCTATGTGGGAAAGAAACAATGATATGATCATATCTTAGGTTCTAAACATAGTCACATATGATTACAAGAACATTACTCACAATTATCAGTTAACAAATGAGATTACACTGTTAAAACAAACCAATTGTTCAATTGAAATGTACTATCAAAAGTTGAAAGGTTTGTTGGATGAGATTGATGATCTAGAATCTCCATACATGTGTACTTGTAATTGTGTTTGTCCAAATGGAATGCTTAATGAGAATGAAGGAAGAGATTATTTCAGTTCTTGATGAGATTGGATGAATGCTACTCAAATGTTAAGGGTAAAATTCTCTTGATGTAACCAATGCCAAATGCAACAATGGCTTATGCAATGTGTTAGCCTCAATTTATTGAGTCGAACAAGGAAGCTCGGTCACTCTACGATGGAGCTTCGGTCTTTAAATAGTTAATGTTGTAATAGGATAATATCGGGAATCGGGCTCGATAGATAATCTAATATTGTATATGTTTTGGGATTAATCCCAAGCAAAACCCGAGCCCGGGTCCTAGTTAAATATCCCTCGCGTCACATTAAATGTGTAGGGGTATATATATATATAGATATTTTCTTTTCAGAAAATATCTCATATATATATAGATATTTTCCATATGAAAATATCTAATTCTCATAATATCTAATTTCTTTTCTATTTCTCTCTCACTTTTTCTCTCATCTCTCTTTTTTTTCTCTCTCTCTCTCTCTCTCTAAACTAATCATCTCTCCTTCTCCTTTCTTGTTTCGATTCTTGTTTATGAAGTGTTAATCGGGTTCCTACAATTGGTATCAATCGCCTCGGGTGGATTTCGTGGTTTTTTTTGTTGTTGTAAGTATTGAACTCGACAGATTGGTTGCAATCATTCCGGCAACCATATTTTTCGTGGCTCATTTGTTGTTGGAAAAACTCTCGCTTCATTGTGTTAGTCATGGTGGTACTCGGGTGAAAAGAAGAGACGAACAAAACGAGTCGAAAGACGTTAGCACCGAACCAGTGGTAAACTCGTATCAACCGAACGAGTGGAAAACGTGTAGAACCGAACGAGTGGAAACACGTTAGAACCGAACGAGTGAAAAACGTTGGAACCGAACGAGCGGACTCGAACAAGCGGACTCGAACAAGCGGACTCGAACGAGAATAACCGAACGAGCAGACTCGAACGAGCGGACTCGAACAAGCGGACTCGAACGAGCGGAATCGAACGAGCGGAACCGAACGAACGGACTCGAACGAGCGAAATCGAACGAGCGGAACCGAACGAGCGGAACCGAACGAGCGGAATCGAACGAGTGGAATCGAACGAGCAAATTTTTTTGGACCGAACGAAATTTTTTTTTTAGAAAACTTGTGTGACGAAAAGGGTTTCAGTAAAACAGCCATAACTTTTGATCCGTAAGTCCGTTTTAGGCCCGTGACCTCTCAAATCGAAGAGAAAAACAAGAAGGATCACGCTGTAACCACCTTTAGCTGGTTAAGGATTTTTCGAAGCCCAAAACCATCGTTTTCTATGATTTATTGACATTTTTCAGTTTTTTCTGGAATTTTTCATCGCTGATTCCGAATCAAATCACTCACGGTTTTCTATTGATTTTGTAAAATCCCGTTAATTCATTTATCGGTTTTAATCATAGACGTGTAAAATCCCGTGAAACGTGAATGCGTACACCAACCACAACTTCAATCACATCATATCCAATAAGATCCAACAAAATCATTCACACTTCATAACTCAAAACTTTCATTCATCATGTCTACTCCAGTTAACACATCCTCCACAGATAGCCAAATGCATAACAATATAATGGCAGCTGGTTCAAAAGAGCGTCCACCGATGCTTGGACCAGGAAGATATTCTCAGTGGCATTCGCGTTTTCTACGATACCTTGACACTAAATCGAATGGTGAATATCTGAGGAAGTGCATCTTTGACGGTCCATATATGCCTACGAACGTACTCATTGCAGCAGTTGAAGCAGCAGAGAACATTCTACCAGTAGCTGCACATGAAGAAGTAGAGACAATACACAACATGACAGCAGAGAACAAACTTTACTTTCCAACAGAAAAGAAATCTATTTCTGGATTCTGCTGGTAATTGGTATGAAAATTTCCTCAACTGTTATGATGCATGCAACACAACAAAGGAAAGTGGACACCATAAGAAAGGCTACAATAAGGGGATCGTTGAACGTACAAGATGTAAAGACCAATCTAATTGACTTTGGGAAATTTGACTCTAGAGATGGAGAACCATGGAGTCTTATAACTCCCGGTTTTATAAAACTGATGAATGAGTTGACAAGGAACCAACATGCAAGTCACCAATGCAAGTGAATGTTCAATTTCTTCAACAACTTCAACCAGAATGGTCAAGATTTGTGACGATTGTCAAGCAGAGACAGGCAATAGACACAGTCTCATATCACAAGCTGTTTGACGTTCTGAAGCAGTTTCAAAACGAAGTTAATGATATCCGTTCTGAGAGATTAGCCAGGAAGTGGCAAATCCTTTAGCACTTCTTAAGGCTACCCCACCACGCTCAAACCATATTCAGATAACTACTATCAGGCACCAAAACCTCAAAGATCGAATGCACCATCATACATGCAATCTTCTTCCAAACGACCAAGTGCGTCTACCAGACACAAAGGCAAAGAGATCGCCAAACCAGTTACTCCTCAATCTGAGTCGTATCCTGAGGTAAGACAGTGATCTAGAACAAGCTCGGAGTGGATAAGGAATATGCAAAAGAACTTGTCACTCCTTGCAACGTAATTAAATAAAGTTTTACAAACCTACCCAACGAACAACCTTAGAACTTCTTCAAACTCTATGAACCAAACTGAAGAAACCACACCAATGTATAACAATGAAATCATCAAGGCAGTTTGGAATCAAAGGACAGAGACAGATTGCTGGGAGCTAGGGAAACAGTAGGCAGTCCGTATGCAAAAGACGGGTAACAGTGCTTAACTGCAAGGTATTTGGACACTATCCAGGAATGCAGGAAGCCAAAGCATGGGGTGTTAAAGACTACGCGTATCACAAGAGAAGATATGATGTGCAAACAAGCTGAACAATGTGTTCCACATCAAGCTAAGCAAGCGATTGGGCTAAAGACACGGACTGAAGAGATTGATGAACAAGAATTGGAAGCACATTACAGTTACATGGCAAATATACAGGAGGTCACACCTGCTAAACAAGTTCTAGCTGATACGCCATTGGAACAGGTACAAAAACCATGATGAAAAATGATGTGTTTGCCAATGTGAGACGACATTCTGAGCAACCAGAATCCATTAACGACACATATGTTTTGGAGAAGGATGATATCAATGTCATTCCGATTCATCAAATCTATGAACTAATGATAATCATATTGATCAAAATGAGACTGAATGTGTTGATGAGCGTGCTGCGCTGCTAATTAATTGCAAATTTAACTCTTGATACTGAGGAAAACAAAACGATTTTAAAGAAATTAAAGGAAAAGCGAACTCATCATAGAACTCAAGAACTGAAGGAGATGCATAACTAAACCTTGATGATATAGTAGTGGCTCTGGGGGAGGCTACTAAGGAGTCGGGAATAGTTCTCATGATTGCACTTCAGACCAAAACAACTTAGCTTGAGAAAAACACGGCCCTTTAATGACCTAACGAGTGATTATAAAAATACTTCAAACAAATTAAATGAAACTCTAGACAATTAGCCTCTTAAAGAATTGACATAAAAGAGGGTAAAAAAACTAAAAACCTATAAATTTTAGTTTGGTCAACAGAAACACGATGAGCTAGTCAGAAAAAGAGTCCTGTTAAATAGGTCACAATTTGAAGGTCACTCGAAGAGAAAACTACGTTATTTCGGATTTAAAGGTTATAGGAAGGAAAAGAACTGAACACGATGATTGAAATGGACAAACAAATAAAGTTTTTATTAAATGAAATTCTTTATAACCGCAATCAGTCCAATTCCAGACCTATACACATATTAGCACCAAAATGAGTCAACGTATAATGGTAGATTCACCTTTTGCTAATCAAATTACCTCAGGGAGGGCTAGAAGAGAAAGCTCAATCATGATAAGCTCGTTTTGTATGAGATCCCATATGATACTTACTGATCCTGCAAACAGATTTTGCCCTGTATGGGGAACGAGACAGTGACTCTAGAAAGGATAGTAGATCAATATATAGGATAAAGACACAGTGAAACCCTATTAATTACACATAATCCAAACATCTTTAAGAAACTTTCAAACCACCATCAAATCCTATTCTTGATCAGTTGAACGCGCTAAAGAAGTTAGAAGACAAAGTGGAGAAAAACGTTTTTAGGACAAAGCCAAACATTGCTAAAAATGTTGGAATTTCTACCCATGTCTAAATCCACAAGTAAAAGTAACTACTTTATATAACGAAATGACAAACAACTTCAATCATTTAGAACAATTTGACAACAAACTTGGTCTAATCATACAGTAGTGCATTTCCTAACCCATCTGCTAAGAGTATTGAGAGTTTTGATCAAATTCTTATTAATATCCTCTTTCAGGCAAAACTATACTATACAGTCTTGTTTTAATTCAAGACTGAAAAGAGAAATAATGACTATTTGGAGTACGTTAAATCCTTAGAGAAGAATGAGCATGACGAACATGAATCCGAAAAGGCTATTTTTCAAACATATATGATCTACTTCTCGAAGAGTGTAGTACAAAAGATGTTACATTGTTCGTAAATGCATTCTCTGTCTGATTTAAATGTTAAACTGAATTAACAATGCTTTTATCTCAAGAAGTCAAATGAATGTGAATGCCTTGCACAAAAGCTTTTCGAACAAACTGAATCTGTTAACAAGAAGTTCATAATAATTTGTAAAAAAGTATGCTAAACTTGGAAAAAACACTCAATTTCTCTTGAAACTTCTTACAACATTGTAAAGAACATATGAAAAACAACCCAGTTTTGCAAGAAAATGCTTCCAATTATTTCTAAAGAACGTGAAATATCATAAATACAAATTTGAAAGCTCAAATGCAAGACATTGGGGATGAGAGGAAACATGTGATAAATGAAGTTTAAAGGAAACATCATTCTTGAACAAAAGGACAGTCTGTGGAAAACTCAGTTTGATAAACCATCTTTGTCTAGCAACCAAATGCTCCAACGAATTCTAAACCATCAGTTTTAGGAAAACCGACTCCTTTTTTCAAATTCTCCTGAAATGAGAAGTTTCAACGAACAGTCTTAATACAACTAATTTTCGGATAGTTATATTTAAACCAGTCACTCAACATAGTTGGCCTAAGAATAGAAACCAAGCGGTTCGAACACAAATGAGCTAAACCAGAATGTTTAGAATTGCCTCCACTACAACAACAAAACAGAATAAACCACAGTTGCCTCATTGCTTCTAGAATACTAATCCTTACTTGTCTAAATCTTCAAGAGTAATTCACACTACTAGTGTTAGCATACCACAGCTTAAGAGCTATCAAGTTAAAGATAAGGTCGTGCCAAACATATCATGTGAAGTTTCCAAAGAAATGAAGTAGAAGACACCATAGGATTCTAGTATTTCTAAGAAAACAAAGTCTGTAACTGCGTGTAATGACAGTTCAAACTCCACCTTCGAAAGCACAAATGCTGTTTGTGAGAATGGGAACATGCGTGTTTAATTCTAATCATGATGCTTGTGTTCTCGATACTTGAAAGCGTGAATGCAAGAACTAAGAAGCCTCATGTAGTGCATTATTTAATTATGCTAGTAAATCCAAGAGAAAAAGCGAACAAATCCTTTGCAACACCCCATAACGAAAAACAGTTGCATCAGATACCACTATTCATAAATCCAAGAGTAATTTAAGGAGTTTGTATGAGAATACAAATCAGGAATGGAAAAGGTTGATCGCTAAGAGATGTCCAAACAGGTGTATACATGGACACAAAAGGCCATTAGGACCAAAAAGATATGGATGCCTAAGATTAGGAAAGCTGATGAATCAACAAGTATTAGTCCCACTACTAAGATTGAGTCAATCAAGGATTGGGCATCGCCCAAGACTCCGACAGAGATTCGTCAATTTCTAGGTCTTGCTGGCTATTATCGACGATTTATCGAAGGTTTCTCAAAAAATGCCAAGCCTATGACGAAGCTGACTCAAAAGAACGTGAAATTTGATTGGAGTGAAAATGCAGAAGCTGCATTTCAACTGTTGAAGAAGAAGTTGTGTAGTGCACCGATTTTGTCTTTACCCGAAGGTAGTAAAAACTCTGTGGTTTACTATGATGCTTCTCGTAAAGGATTGGGCGCAGTTTTGATGCAAAGGGAGAAGGCATAGCCTAAGCGTTACGCCAACTTAAGATTCATAGGAAGAGTTACACTACACATGACTTAGAGCTTGGAGCTGTAGTATTTGCTCTTAAAATGTGGAGACATTATTTGTACGACACGAAATGCGTTGTGTTCACTGATCATAAGAGCTTGCAACACATTCTTGATCAAAAAGAGTTGAACATGAGACAACGTAGATGGTTAGAGTTGTTGAGTGATTACGACTGCGAGATTCGTTATCATCCGGGAAAGGCAAACGTGGTGGCTGATGCCTTGAGCCGAAAGGAACGGAACAAGCCGCTACGAGTTTGAGCTTTGGTTATGACAATTGGTCTGAACATCCTTGTGCAGATTTTAGATGCTCAAGTTGAGGCAAGAAAGGAGGAAAATTATGGAACAAAAGATCTGTGTGGTATGATTAAGAAGCTAGAGTCACGTGCTGATGGAACGTTATGTTTGAATGGGAGAAGTTGGATACCCTGTTTTGGTGACTTGAGATCTTTGATTATGCACGAGTCGCATAAGTCAAAGTATTCGATTCATCCTGGATCGGATAAGATGTACCAAGACTTGAAGAAACTGTATTGGTGGCCGAATATGAAAGCTGAGATTGCCATTTACGTCAGTAAGTGTTTGACATGTGCCAAAGTCAAGGCCGAATGCCAAAAACCATCTGGTTTGTTGGTTCAACCTGTGATCCCAGTATGGAAGTGGGAGAACATTACTATGGATTTTGTTACTAAGTTACCAAAGACATCAACTGGTCAAGATACAATTTGGGTAATTGTTGACCGACTCACAAAATCTGCTCATTTCTTACCAATGAAGGAGTCTGACTTAATGGAGAAGCTGACGAGACAGTACTTGAAGGAAGTAGTCTTGAGGCATTGAGTACCGGTTTCGATTATTTCTGACCGAGACAGTAAATTTGCATCTCATTTCTGGAGGTCACTAAATAAAGCCCTAAGTACTCAATTGGATATGAGTATGGCTTACCATCTACAGACTGATGGTCAAAGTGAAAGAACCGTCCAGACTTTAGAGGACATGTTGCATGCTTATGTAATTGATTTTGGGAAAGGTTTTGATAGACACCTACCTTTGGTGGAATTTTCTTACAACAACAGTTATCACACTAGTATCAAAGCTGCACCGTTTGAAGCTCTGTATGGCCAAAAATGTCGATCGCTTATTTGTTGAGCTGCGGTTGGAGACGCTTAGCTCACTGGTCCAGAAATTGTTCATGAAACGACTGAGAAAATCATTCAGATCAAGAAGCGTATTCAAGCTGCTCGAGATAGACAGAAGATCTACGCCGATACGAGACGTAAGCCATTAGAGTTTAAGGTTGGAGATAAGTTCATGTTGAAAGTGTCGCCATGAAAAGGGGTGATACGTTTCGGCAAACGGGGAAAGTTGAACCCTCACTATATTGGAACTTTCAAGATTCTTGCTAAGGTGGGAACACTTGCTTATCGACTTGAACTCCCAGAGCTAGTTAAGCCGAGTTCATAGTACTTTTCATGTTTCCAATTTGAAGAAGTATCTCGTAGACGAGCCCCTAGCTATTCTGTTGGAGGAAATCCAAATTGACGACAAGCTTAATTTCATTGAGGAACCAGTTGAAATTATGGACTGAGAAGTTAAATGGCTAAAGTAAAGCCGCATTCCAATTGTGAAGGTTCGTTAGAATTCGAGACGAGGACCGGAGTTTACTTGGGAGCGCGGAGACCAAATAAAGAAAAAGTACCCTCACATTTTCGCTAATCCTTCGCCCACGTCTTAAGCTTTAAGGACAAAGCTCTTTTAACGGGGGAAGAATGTCACACCCTGAGAATTTCAGGTCAATATTTTAAACTTTTTCGGCGATTATTTTTTACTTTTATACGTTACGTTTGAATCTGGAGGTTTACCGGGAAGTAAACCCGCGTAAATTTGAAAAACGTCATCGGACGCGTTCCGGCATCAGATATATATTAGTTTAGGTATTATATGAGTAATTTTATCTTTTCTAAGTGTTTCGTAGTTTACGATCACTCCCGATGATTATTTTTACGCTTTATCGTTTATATTGCGTTTTTTGCGTTTTTTGCGTTTTAGACCTAACGAAACCCCATAAATTTGAAATCTTTTCATGTAAACTTTAGTTATCGACCATCTCATGTTCTTAAGTCAAAAATTTCGTTCATATCCCCCTATACATATGGACGCCTAAACCCAAGCAAAATGCACCATGAACCTTGAAATTAAATCAAGAACATCTTATTTGAATTTTCCATGCATGTGATGGATATTAACACATGAGAAGTGTCATTCTCATGCACATATACCATGCAAACCTCCTCATGTGATCTCTTACACTTATGTAAGAGGTTTGACTTGTACAATTGACCAACATATGCACATAATATGAACCAAGATCCAAAATTTAAACCGTGATGGTCCTTGTGGCTAGGTTCGGCCGAACATGGGTACACACACAACTTTGGTGTGTGTTGGTCACTTATGCACTATGATACAAAGCCTTTAACCTAACATTGGCCTATAAATACATTGCATACTTTTAACTTAGGGTTTCATAATCATTTTCAAGTCACCAACAAAATTTTCTTCTCTTTTTTCCTCTCCTCTTGGCCACGGCACATACACACCCACATATACTTCATAATTTTGATTTCTACCAAGATTCACTCATTTCAAGTTCATTTTTAAGGTTACCTAAGGTGTTTGCAAGCATTGGTTCTTTGATTTAAGGTTTTCTCAAGACCAAAATTAGGGTTTGTTATATTTTGAGGTTTTCAAGATATTAGACTTGGGTTTTATAGATCTATTATTTTTGGGTATATATCTAGTGATTTTCCTACTTATTCATCATTCTTGTAAGTATCTCGAATCTTTCTTGCGGTTTTTCTTATTTCTTTTTTATATGTTCAAGATCCATACATCCATATGTTGTGTTTTAATTTTTTTGAAAGATTATAGAACAAGATTTCATAAATAATGATGCTACCTTATTTCACTTGTTAAATATTATGTTCTTGGCAAGATGAGAGTGAGATGAGTGTTGCAACAATAGAAATGAAGGGATTAGGTTAGTTTAGGATGTGGTTTTATGGTGGATTAGTTGTGAATGGAGATTAGGCTAGATTAGGCACTATTGTGAAGTTTGGGTGGATTTTGGTTGAGTTTTTGGCAAAAAGTGCTTGCTGATCCGAAATGGTTTTGAGGTTTTGGTTGACCTAAAAATGTTTTTATTAGGCGTGAAAGTAGTTTTTGGATAGCTCGTTTCGAATAGATAGTTTTTCATATATCACACACTAAAATCGGACTTAAAAATGCCAAGTTATGGCCAAATGAAACTTGAAACATTTTTCGACAAAACCGAATGAATAGTTGCTGATGCGAATAGTAAAATGGGTTTTCGGACACTTTCGAACATTTTTGGATTTTCTAAACACTAGCGAAACATATAGTAACACATGTATATTGATTAGTATTGTTTAAAGACGTCGTTAGCATATTTTAGGAAAAGCGTTAAAGTTACTAAAAATAGTAAGTTTGGTAAGATTTAGCGGAACAGACATAAAAGTTAAGCGATTAAGGTTAGTGTTAGCCTCAATTTATTGAGTCGAACAAGGAAGCTCGGTCACTCACGTGGAGTTTCGTCCTTATTTAGTTTAACTTTGTAATAAAATTTATCGGGAATCGGCTCGATAGTTAACAAATATGTATATGTTTCGGGTTTAATCCCAAGCAAAACCCGAGCCCGGGTCCTAGTTAAATATCCCACGCGTCGTAGGGATATATATATATAGATATTTTCCATATGAAAATATCTAATTCTCATTTTCTCAAAATATCTTTTTTCTAATAAATCTTTTTCTCTCATCTCTCTCTCCTCTCTCTCTCTTTTCGATCCTCTCTTTCTTTCTTGTTTCGATTCGTGTTGTGATTTTATGAAGTGAAGTGTTAAATCGGGTTCCTACAATTGGTATCAATCGCCTCGGGTGGATTTCGTGGTTTTTTTTGTTGTTGTAAGTATTGAACTCGACAGATTTGGTTCATCATTCGGCAACCATAGTTTTCGTGGCTCATTTTGTTGTTGGAAAATCTCTCGGCTTCATTGGGTTATTCATGGTGGTACTCGGGTGAAAAGAAGAGAAGAACAAAACGAGTCGAAAGACGTTAGCACCGAACCAGTGGTAAACTCGTATCAACCGAACGAGTGGAAAACGTGTAGAACCGAACGAGTGGAAACACGTTAGAACCGAACGAGTGGAAACACGTTAGAACCGAACGAGTGAAAAACGTTGGAACCGAACGAGCGGAATCGAACGAGCGGACTCGAACGAGCGGACTCGAACGAGCGGACTCGAACGAGCGGACTCGAACGAGAAGAATCGAACGAGCGGAATCGAACGAGCGGACTCGAACGAGCGGACTCGAACGAGCGGAATCGAACGAGCGGAACCGAACGAACGGACTCGAACGAGCGGAATCGAACGAGCGGAACCGAACGAGCGGAACCGAACGAGCGGGACCGAACGAGCAAAAACGCAAGGACCGAACGAGCTGATTTTTCAACCACCGAACGAGTTCATTTTTCTTCGAGGACCGAACGAGCAAAATTTTTTTGGACCGAACGAAAAAAAAATTTGTGTGAAGAAAAGGGTTTCAGTAAAACAGCCATAACTTTTGATCCGTAAGTCCGTTTAAGGCCCGTGACCTCTCAAATCGAAGAGAAAAACGTGACGGATCACGCTGTAACCACCCTTTAGCTGGTTAAGGATTTTTCGAAGCCCAAAAACATCGTTTTCTATGATTTATTGACACTTTTCAGTTTTTTTGGAATTTTTCGCCGCTGATTCCGAATCAAATCATTCACGGTTTTCTATTGATTCTGTAAAATCCCGTTAATTCATTTATCGGTTTTAATCATAGACGTGTAAAATCCCGTGAACGTGAATTGCTTACACAACCACAACTTCAATCACATCATATCCACTTAAGATCCAACAAAATCATTCACACTTCATAATTAATAACTATTCATTCATCATGTCTACTCCAGTTAACACATCCTCCACAGATAGCCAAATGCATAACAATATAATGGCAGCTGGTTCAAAAGAAGTCCACCCGAGTGCGTGGACCAGGAAGATATTCTCAGTGGCATTCGCGTTTTCTACGATACCTTGACACTAAATCGAATGGTGAATATCTGAGGAAGTGCATCTTTGACGGTCCATATATGCCTACGAACGTACTCATTGCAGCAGTTGAAGCAGCAGAGAACATTCTACCAGTAGCTGCACATGAAGAAGTAGAGACAATACACAACATGACAGCAGAGAACAAATTAACTTTTCAGCTAGAAAAGGAAGCAATTTTTATCTTGATTCTGACTGTATAGGGGATGAAATTTACTCAACCTGTTGATGCTTAACACAACAAAGAGATGTGGACACCATTGAAAGGCTAACAACAAGGGGAATCGTTACGTACAGAAGTAAAGACCAACCTATTTCTGGGAATTTGGCAATTTTACTGCTTAGAGAATGGAGAATCATGGAGTCTTTATTACTCCTGGTTTTATAAACGATGAATGATTGACAAGGCGAACAACTTACAAGTTTCACCAATGCAAAGTGACTGTTCAATTGCTTCAACAACTTCAACCAGAATGGTCAAGATTTGTGACTGTTGTCAACCAGAACAGCAATAGACACGTCCTCCTCATACACAAGCTGTTTGACTTCGGAAGCAGTTTCAAAACGAAGTTAATGATAACCCCGATCGGGCAGAGTAGCCCAGAAGTGCAAATCCATTAGCACTTCTTGCGGCTGCTCAACCATATTTAGATAACTACTATCAGGCACCAAAACCTCAAAGATCAAGTGCACCATCATACATGCAATCTTCTTTCAAACGACCAAGTGCGTCTACCAGACACAAAGGCAAAGAGATCGCCAAACCAGTTACTCCTCAATCTGAGTCCGTTCTGGGAGACAGTGATCCAGAACAAGCTCGGTAGGGATAAGGATATGCAAAAGACCTTGGCAACTCCTTGCTAAGATATTTTAAGAAAGCGTACAAACCTACAACAACAACCTTAAACTTCTTAAACACACGAACAAACAGAAGATACCACACCAAGGTATAACAATGACATCAGCCCAAGCATTTGGAATACAAGGAACAGTGACAGTGCTGGGCTAGGGAAATAGTAGATCTGGTAGGCAAAAGACTAGATACAGTGCTTTTAACTGCAAGGAATTGGACGCCTATGCAGGAATGCAGGAAGCCAAAGCGGGTTAAAGACTACCGTATCACTAGAGGAAATGATGATGGGCAAACAAGCTGAACAAGGTGTTTCTCTTCATGCTGAGCAAGCTGATTGGCTTGAAGACACGGAGAAGAGATTATGAACAAGAATTGGAAGCACATTACAGTTACATGCAAAGATTCAGAGGTCTCACCTGCGGAATCATGTTCTATTGATACGCCCTTGGAACAAGGTACAAAACCATGATGATAATGATTGTGTTTGCCAATGTAAGACGACATTCTGAGCAACATGAATCCATTAACAGACACATATGTGTTTGAGGAGAAGGATGATAGCGATGTCATCCCTGATTCATCAAATATACGTAACTAATGATAATCAGGTTGATACAAATGCGGCTGAATGTGTGATTTGAGCTGCTGCCGCTAGGCTAATTTAATTGCAATATTGACTCTTGAATACAGAGGAAAAAAAACAAACGGATTAAAGCAATTAAAGAAAGCAAACGCATCATTAACTCAAGAATTAGAAGAGTGCAAAACTAACCTTGATGAGACTAGTAGGGCTCTGGGGGAGGCTACTAGCAGTCGGGATAGTTGTCTGATTGCACTTCAGACCAAACAGACTGAGCTTGAGAAGTACACGGCTTATGACTTGACGAGTGATTTACAAAATACATCACACAAAGTTAAATGAAACTCTAGGACTATTAGCTCGTAAAGACATTGACATACAAGAGGGTTTAAAAACTAAAACCTATGAAATTTCAGTTGTCAATCAGAAACACGATGAGCTAGTCAAAAAGAGTTTGTTAACTAGGTCACAATTTGAAGGTCAACTCAAAGAGAAAAGTAAGGTTATTTCGGATTTAAAGGTT
Source organism: Tanacetum coccineum (assembly GCA_026074375.1). NCBI lineage: Eukaryota > Viridiplantae > Streptophyta > Magnoliopsida > Asterales > Asteraceae > Tanacetum > Tanacetum coccineum. Next base: position 24,475 of record BQNB010028521.1, read on the forward strand.
AAGGAAGGAAAAGACATTGACACGATGATTGAAATGGACAAACAAATAAAGTTTTTAAATGAAATTCTTTATAAACGCAATCAGTCAATTCAGACCATTCACATGTTAGCACCCAAATGCGCAACGTATCATGGTAGATCAACCTTTGCTAATCCAAAGTACCTCAAGAAAGCTCAATCTGATAAGCCTTGTTTGTATGAGATCCCATATGATACTTCTGATCCTGCAAACAGATTTTGCCCCGATGGGGAAGAGACAATCACTCTTGAAAAGGAGAGTAGATCAAAATTGGATAAAGACACAGTGAAACCATATAATTACACATATCAAAACAGTCTTTATGAAACTTTCAAACCACCATCAAAAACCTATCTTGATCAGTTGGAACGCGCTAAAGAAGTTAGGAAGACAATGTGGAGAAAAACGTTTGTTAGGACAAAGCCAAACATTGCTAAAAACGTTGGATTTCTACCCATGTCTAAATCCATTAGTAAAAGTAGACTACTTTATAACGAAATGACAAACAACTTCAATCATTTTAGAACAATTTGTCAACAAACTTGGTCTAATCATACTAGTAGTGCATTTCCTAACCCAACTGCCAAGAGTATGGAAGTTTTGATCAAAATCTTATTAATGCCTCTTTCAGACAAAACAATACTAGACAGTCATTGTTTTATCCTGAACTAATAAAGAGAAATTGATTGACGATTGGAGTACGGTTAATTCCCTGAAAAGGAGCTTGACGAACTTGAGAATCCAGAAAATATGATTTTTCAAACATATATGATCTACTTCTCGAAGAGTGTGTGTCTAAAGATGTTACATGTTCATACTTGCATTCTCTGTCTGATTTAAATGCTAATACTGAATTACAATGCTTGTATCTTCATAAAGTCAAAGAATGTGAATGTCTTGCACAAAAGCTTTCGAAACAAACTGAATCTGTTAACAAAGAAGTTCATAATAATTTGTTAAAAAGTTTTGCTAAACTTGAAAAACACTCAATTTCTCTTGAACTTTCTTTACAACATTGTAAAGAACAGATGAAAAACAACCCAGTTTGCAAAGAAAATGCTTCAAATGTATTTCGAAAAGAACGTGAACAATATCATGAAATACAAGATTTGAAAGCTCAAATGCAAGACAAGAACATGGTGATAAATGAGTTAAAGAAACTCATTCTGGTAACAAAAGGAAAGTCTGTGGAAACTCAGTTTGATAAACCATCTGTTGTTCGACAACCAAATGCTCAACAGATTCCAAAACCATCAGTTTTAGGAAAACCGACTCCTTTTTCAAATTCTCCTGAAATGAGAAGTTTTCAAACAAAACAGTCGGTTAATAAAACTAATGTGTCGGATGGTTTATTTAAACCAGTCACTCAACAGAATTTGCCTAAGAATGGAAACCAAGCGGTTCGAAACACAAATGTGCTTAAACCAGGAATGTTTAGAATTGCCTCCACCACAACACAAAACAGAACACCACAGTTTCCTCGTGCTTCTAGGAATACTAATCCTCACATGTCTAAATCTTCAGGAGTAATTCACACTACTAGTGTTAGCAGACCACAGCTTAAGTGCTATCAAGTTAAAGATAAGGTCGTGCCAAACAATAGTCATGTGAAGTTTCAAAAGAAGGAAGTAGAAGACCATCATAGGATTTTTAGTATTTCTAAGAAAACAAAGTCTGTAACTGCGTGTAATGACAGTTCAAACTCCAGAACTTCGAATGCGAATGCTGTTTGTGCAGAATGTGGAACATGTGTGTTTAATTCTAATCATGATGCTTGTGTTTCTCGATACTTGAAAGACGTGAATGCTAGAACTAAGAAGCCTCATGTAGTGCCTATTAGTGCTAGTAAACCCAAGAGAAAAGCGAACAAATCTGTTGCAACACCCCATAAGAAAACAGTTGCATCAGATACCACTATTCAGAAATCCAAGAGTTATTATAAGAAGTTGTATGAGAATACAAATCAGGAATGGAAATGGTGGATAGCTAAGAGATGTCCATCAGTTATACATGGACACAAAAGCCGCTTAGGACCAAAAAGATATGGATGCCTAAGATTAGGAAAGCTGATGAATCAACAAGTATTAGTCCCACTATAGACATTGTCTCTAGGATAACTAATGTCTTGAAGATATCAAATTCCTTAGGATCCAATTTGTCCAATGTTCCATCGTCCTCTAATTCTCTTGCAGATTGTACAACTCATCCTATTCATTGTTGACTCTGGATGCACAAAGCACATGACGGGCAATCTAAAGCTTTTGTGTAATTTTGTGGAGAAATTTCTGGGTACTGTTCGTTTTGGGAAATGATCAGTTACTCTAATTCTTGGTTATGGTGGGGAATCTAATTCAGGAATGTCACGATCAAAACGGGTCCTATTACGTCGAAGGCCTCATCGATAATCTTTCTCGGGTGGTCAAATTCGTGATGCGATTTTGGAGGTTGCTTTCAGGAAATCTACTTGTTTTGTGAGAGATCTTCAGGGAAACGATTTACTAACTGGTAGTTGTGGATCTGATCTCTACACAATATCTCTTCAAGAAACAACTTCATCAACTCCAATCTGTTTCATGGCTAAAGCTTCACCAACCAAGCATGGTTTATAGGCAGCGAAGGCTTTCTCAATCTGAACTTCGAATTCATCCCCTTACTCTCCAACGAAAGAAGTTTGACAGGCCTTACCCAAGTTGAAATATGTCAAGGATCAACTTTGTTCGTCTTGTGAAATGAGTAAAGCAAAAAGAAGCTCATTTAAGTCAAAAGCTGTTCCAAGTTCCAAAGGAAGGCTGAATTTGCTTCACATGGACTTGTGTGGTCCAATGCGCGTTGCAAGCATAAATGGGAAGAAGTATATTCTGGTGATTGTTGATGACTATTCAAGATACACTTGGACTCTTTTTCTACGATCCAAGGATGAAACACCAGAAGTTCTTAAAGACTTTCTCACGATGATTCAACGCAATCTTCAAGCTCAAGTTATTACTGTTCGTACGGACAGAGGCACAGAATTCTTGAACAAGACACTCCATGCCTATTTCAAAGAAGAAGGCATTGAACATCAAACTTCTACTCCTCGAACACCTGAACAGAACGGCGTTGTCGAAAGACGGAACCCGTATCTGTTGAGGCTACTCGAACGAATGCATTCAGGGCTTCTCAGCTTCATTATCAGTTTGGCTAAAGCAGTTTCAACCGCATGCGATACTCAGAACAGATCATCATCATAGCACTCATGAAAAGACGGCATATCACATCATAATGATAGGAATCCTCAATAAAACAGCTTCCACATCTTTGGTTGCACGTGCTACTTAACTAGAGATGGGGGAAATCTGGATAAGAAAAGAAAAAGGGGATCCAGTGTCCATTGGTGGGATATTCTACTCAGTCGAAGGGATATCGTGTTTACAACAAGAGAACACGCTTAATAGTTGAGTCCATTCATATCAAGTTTGATGAAATAAAAAAAATGACGTTTGAACACAGCAGTTCAGACCTCGCACCACAACGACAAGAGATGGTATCTGCTGAAAATAACACTTCAGGCCCCGTTCCTCAATGTTCAAATGACGTTTGATCGCAGCAGATCAAGCCTCGGTCTTCATGGAGATGATGTTTGTTCACATCAGTTCAGGCCTCGTTCTTCATCAAATGACTTCTGATCATAACCGTTCAGAACTCGGAATTCAAGACCACAACAATGAACCGTCAAGTTCAAAGCTGGTTCCAAAAGTTGTTCCTCTAGCAGTCAAGACAGCTACATCACGACAAGAGTTGGAATTACTATTCCACCATCATATAGCAATGCTGAGGACAACAGGTAAATAAATACAAAATCAGAAAAACAGAAAATTTCCAAAAAGATTCTTCTCGACATGTCTCTTGGAATCGATAACATTTACGTGCTTAGAAATGTCGATTAACATTGACACGGGTGTGTAAATGAAGTTCGAGCGAGAGTTTTTCAAATAGTTTCAAAACATGTCATTTCTAATTTTCTAAATGGCTTATGTGCAAATATCAGTACATAACCCGGACTTCAAATAAAGGAAGGTTTATAACTTATCCTCACAACGAGAAAATTAACGTTTCTCGGTCTTGAGCTGTTCTTACAAGACATTCAATATCTTTAGCTCAAGAAAAAGGATAGTGTACGTTTCAGTGCGCTTACCCTTAGCGTTAGAAGAGAAGTCCTCTAACATATGGTTTTTCAAAAAGTTGAACACAATTTTTCAAGAATTTCTCGATGACAATTCATAATCTTTCAAAATTGTGTGTTCAACACTCCATCCCTCACAGTGTTTTCAAAAGACAACAATTTCTCAATTGGTCCTATTATTGAGGGGGAGTTTTTCGAAAAACAAAGTTTTAATGTTCTTGGATACATCAACAACGACAATTCTTATGTATTCAAAACATTATCCAAAATGTTCCAAACCATTCATGCTGAACATATTTTCTCCCACGGAATTTTCAAGACATATTTTAATCACAAGGTATTTCAAAAACTAAGTGTTTATTATTTAAAATAAGGGGAGAAAATGTATTTAAAATATGATCTAATCGACTCAAAGTGCTGAACAGTAAGAAAAGGTTTTATGGTTCGATCTTATACCCAACAACATCTTAATTTCACGACGATTCTGAAGTAATAAGGTGGTTAGGTTAGGAATCAATCCTATGATCCAACCAGAACCGGAGGATCTACCCAAGGATAATCCAAAGTTAGAAATAGCAGTCCTTAGGTATGATTGGAGATGAATGTATATGGGAATAATGCCGACTAAGATTGAGTTAACACTGGAACAATCACAACAAGGTGTTAGTAATGACGTCTTGGTAAGCATTGAAGGCGTTGAAGAATTAAAAAGAAATGTATGGATAAAGGGTCTAAAGAAAGAAGCCCTCCACACAACTTAAGGCAGAAACCGGGTCAATACATAATCTATCAGAATCACAAGATGATTCTGTATTTGAAAACGACATATGGACCCAAAGATGCAATGCACAACCCTTCCCCAGCCATTCGAGTTTCTCTCACAGAACTTTTCTCATTTGTCACGGAGATACACATGTTTATCTATTGACACATCACACCGAGAATTGTTGATATTGAATAGGTGGCAATATGCTCCAGCCTCCGAGTACTAAAACCAAAATGCACTAATCGAGTCTAGAGCCAAGAGATCAATCTAAATCTCGTTAGGACACATTCCATTTCAAACACTTGTTGAACATCATCAAGTTCACAAGCTGTTAACAAGAGTCCTACGCAATATCCTTGTGATATTTGCCAGAACATCCGAGTGATACTATAAGTATTCACAATGAAGATGGAAATCCTGCTTGAGTCAGCATCAAACAAGCTCTTGGTAGGTGACTTGCGAGATTCTATATGAATCAAACTTGTGACAACTGGATATCGATTTGGTCCAGTAAATGAATTGACGGTTGATGAATTTTGATAAAAGCTTAAAACTCCCGATGTGTTACAAAAACGCTTTTACAAGTAATATGTCGATTGATTTTCAAATCAATTTTCTGGATTATCACTAACGTAAACCTGCAGGTTAAAACGGTGGTGACAGTATCCCAATCAACCAAAGTCGATTCATTACCACATGTTCATGCTCATTCTACAAAGACAATCTATCATGAAAGCTCAAGATTTAAAGACAAAGACTTCCGCTAACTCTGATTTGAAGCTTTCAAGATGAGGCATAGTATGAGAATGTTGGCCAAAGACACAAGATCGCAAGATGGCAAAGACGATGAAGACAATGACAAAGGCTCAAAGTCAAGATCACAAAGCATGAAGGAACAAACCTACAACTAAGAACAAAGAGAAAGACCAAGACCACATGAGCTTAACGACAAAAGCAATCTCATTGATCTCATGAAGGAGTGTCATCAATGAACTCACTTCGGGGGAGATTGTTAGCCTCAAAATATTGAGTCGAACATGAAGTTCGTCCATTATGTATGTTAGTCTCGGTCAATCAATTAGTTAACATTGTAATAGGAAAGTATCGGGAATCTGGCTCGATAATTAAACTAATATTGTATATGTTTCGGGTTTAATCCCAAGCAAGACCCGAGCTCGGATCCTAGTTAAATATCCTGCATGTCACTTTAAGTGTCGGGGTATATATATACCTTTTCCACTTTGGAAAAGGTACACACACAGGTTGATTTCATTTTAATATATTTCTCTTTTCTAAATTCTCTCTCAACTCTCTCTCCTCTTTCTCTCTCTTAATCAACTCACTTTCTTTCTCTAATTTCTAGTTCTAAATTCGTGTATGATTGTATGAAGTGAATTGATATACGGGATCCTACATTATTTGTGCTCAATCTGTCTTATAATTGCTTAAGATGTCTAGTTTATAGATTAGATTTGGCTTGATTTGAGTTTTGGATTGAATTTGTCCTTTTTGAGTTAATGCTGCCATTTCATGGTTAAAACTGCTTAGTATTCTAGCTTGTTAATCTGTGCTTATTTTTCCTAATTTTTTTACTTAATTGTCTTTTATAGTCATAGCCTTAATCTGTTTAATCAAATTGTAGCTTATCAAGATCTGTTTAGCTTAAAAATGCATTTTAAAGTTTTAAAGGAGTGTTTGGGATAAGGATTTTAAAAAAGGTTAAGTAAAGTGTAATACGTTTTAGTGCTCAAATTTAGATTGCATAAGCTCAAATTTAGTCTTAGGATTAGTTTTAATAAGTTTAGGATTAGTTTTGTTAAGTTTTGCGGTTAGTTTTATCCTAAATTCAGGTTTGCAAGTCTAAATGCTTTTCAAACAGCTTATTTGATTATAGTCGTATAAATGCATTTGAGGAGTTGTTTGTGCTCAAATTAGGTTCCTTATGTATCAATATGAATCTGTTTTGAAGTCATTTTTCTTGTTGAGTTCTTTTGTTCAAAATCAGTCAAGTAATTTAAGCACATAAAAGTCCTTATTTTGCAGCTCATTTGAGTCTTGATTCTAGTTCATTTTTATTCAAATTCTTGATTAAATCTAGCTTATTATAGTTTGTGTTCAATCTGTTTTTAGTTTTTAAGTTTGGCCAAATAGTTTTTAAGTCTTAATTTTAAGCTGCAAACTGTCATTTTATTTTCAAAAAGCCAAAAATATTAGTATCGTCCGTCACTTTTTAAGTTCTTTTTCTAGCTTATTAACTTGTCCAATTTTTTTATTACTAGCTTTCTATGTGTTCTTTAGTTATCAATCTAAATCTGTTTTGAGCTTTTAGCTTATTTCCAGTGCTTAATTTGTCCTTAGTTTTAGCTTAAAAGTCTTTCATGAGTCTTTTAAACCCCCCCTTTTGAGTTAATCTGTCTTAATGCATTTTGTAGCTTTGTAACTTATTTTTAATCCTAAGAGCTTATGGAGTCTAGTATTAAATCTGTTTTGACTTATTTAGTTGTCATTTTGCTTTTTGAGTCATTTAAAAGTCAAACAGTTTCTAAATAAGTTAGTCTTAATATGCTTAAACTGTCATTTTTAAGAAGTTTTTTTCTAGCTTATTTTTAAGTTTTGTCAGAAAGTCATTTGTTAATGTTGTTTATTTTTGCTTATTTTAGCTTATTCTTTAGCTGATTTAAAAGAAAAAAAAATTCAAAAAAGAAGTCACGGGGTTCGAACCTGTGACCTCCCCCTCATCACACCAATGCCTCAACCAACGCGCCCTTAAGTCTTTTTCATAATACCTTTGCACCCTTTATTTGTTAAATACAGTTCAGTAATTAGCTTATTTTAGCTTATTAATTTTTCACAGCTTATTAGGTGTAGCTTTTTCACTCGTTTTTCTTAGTATATACCCTTAGAATAGTGTTTAGTATTTTTATAAATTTTCTCAAATTTTTATAATTAAGTTTAGTATTTTTAGTTTTTTTAGTATTATTTAGTTTAAAAATAGTTTTAATTAGTTAAAAAATCCAAAAAAAATATTTTCTGTCATTTTAAAATTGTTTAATACAGTTATGTATAGAAATTTGCATTTTGAGTTTTTTAGAGTTTAAACTTGTCATTTTTGGTTAATTAGTTAGTATATTTTAGATTTTAATTAGTTTTAAATTGTTTTAAATATCGTTAGAATTTTAAGTTGCCTTAATTTCTAGTTTAGCGTGCCTTTATATGCCTTCCCTTTGCGTTATTAGATTAGTAACAAAACCAAATTAAATGATAAATCAAGCTTTGATTTTCCAACATGAACGTAAAGTATCCATTCACCTTCATTTGAGAAGATAGATACCGTAGTTGATTATTATTATTCTTCCACCTATGAACTAATTTGTATGTTACTTTGCTTATGTCATGTATTATATATATATTATAAATATATATTTCATATATATATTTTATTATTGAGGGTTATCTTGTTTGTACGTTTTTACCATTCATATGGTTTTAACAGGATCACCACTGCTTTAATTCTCTAAGATAGATTATAATTAAACTAAATGATGCTTTATGCGGATGCGTTTAATTATGACAGGATTAATCGTGTCTAGGTCTTAGGATGATGTCCCGAATAAGTCTTAAGAATGATATGCCGCTTTGAGATAAGTAAATCATTGCACTAAAACAAACAAACCGCATTGAACGGATATAATATGCTAATACGTTTTCTATCATTTGGCTTGTACGCTTCTTTATTTATATTCCTCTTTTGTTGTTTATTGTGTATGAATTGCGTATTTGTTTTCACCTAACCTTGTGTAGTTTTTAAGGTGAAAAACCCCATATCTTTTAGACAACGTACATTGCATAGGTTTAACTAGTATAAAACTAATTAAAAATAATGATGGAATATAGGATTAAATTTCCACATCTTAGTGTTCGAACCCCTTACGCGAAACTCCATCTTGACGGGTACTTGCCGTTAAAAGTGTTGTTTAGGGTTTTGTCGGCAAGATATAAATTTAACAACTTGGTAATCATATAATTGATACACGGACATCACATCAAATACTCAAGAGCATAAATCATTTTCTGAATCTTATGCATACCCGACGTTTGACAAAACCTAAGTGATCATCTTGTGAATCACCCTCAAAATTGGTTTTTTGATAGTAGAAGTGTGATGACATCCTAGATAAAAAAGGTTTTCTTTGATAATGCTTAACAAGATCTGAAGAAGAAACGTTTATTAAACTGTTATCATACGCAAACCTCCTTCAAAGTAAATTAAAACCTTTTTAGTTTTTAACCGCTTTGTATAGTTCTCCACATTAGCTTTCCTTAACTTTCGAGCAATTTCCATTAGGTCAAAATGTGTGCACCGTTTCCCAAAAGTTAAACTTGATGATCTTCTTGCGTTAGCAAATACATCATCAGCACAATCACTTTGTCAAAAATCTAAGTGAATAAAACTTGTGGCTAAAGCTCTGATAAATTAGTTTCTTGATATTAAAAAGTCTTAATCAAGCCACGAAGTAAATATTTTATCGATCCAGCTTCAGCAATAATTTTACATAGTCATCAAATAATTTTTATCCAAACAACCCATTCTATTTAGCACATCCCTGTTTACGACACGAGGCGAGTAAATATGTCTTGGAAGCAATTAGGCCAATCTAGTGTTATACCTAGACTTTGCATCTTTGTTACATCCTTCCCATAGCAAGAACTCATGGTGAACTTGTGGAAGAAATACCTCTTCCATGGTTTCATGTTGTCTAGAGGTTTGCTATCGTGCTGATACGGCCTATCATAGTTGTTTTTGTACTATAGTATATCATATAAAAAACATCAAACAATAAATTTATAGTAATGTTAGAAATGATATGGGATAATGGTTCATGGTTTTGTGGTCTAAACATTCTGTTACATTTGATGTAAATGTGCGGCATTCTGGAGTGTGGTGAGGACTTTAGGAATTGGGCAAAGTGCGGCAGTTTTGGGACAAAAACCGATGTTACTTTTGGGTGATTGAAAATTTTCTATGATCTTTAAATAATTTATTTTTAAATGTAAATTCATAATATGAACAGTGTTTTTAGATTAATCAATATCAAGCATGCATATGTCAACCAACTTCTTAATATCATAATTCTATGGTTAATTGTTCATACGAAACACGGATTTTAGTTTTCCTGATCTAATTATTATAAACCCTAAATGACAAGAAATTAAAACAAATTTGATAATAAACAAGTTAAGGAATGATATTAACATACCCTAGGCATTATTAAATGATTGATGGATTGATTCTTGAAAACTTTTCCTTTGTTTGTGTAAGAACCCCAGCGGTTTTGGTGAGTGTCTGTGTTTATATAGTGATTTAGAGTCGTGTTTGGGAAGTTTTATTTATGAAAAACATTCTAAAGTGCGGCGCACTTCCCAGAAATGCGACGTACTTTTCTCCTTTTTTTTAATTTAATTTAATTTATATATTACACTACACAAAACTTGTTTTGCAATTTTCATAAATTAAACATAATTTCAACTCATCATATTAACTCGTTATTAATATTCATAACCCCTTATAAATTTATACAAATGATTTATTTAAGACTAAAAAAAGTAAATAGTTATAATAGGAGTACATAGGTTCCCTCCTTTATTCTAGCTTAGTCTAACTTTTCACTCCACAAACCAATTGGGTGACATAATGTCACTCAGCTTATGATACTTTGACAACTTTCGGTCCGTTTTCTTTGTTGTAAACCCTTGCAAATAAATGTTTCCATACGGATCAGTTAACCTTATCTTAGTACGCCATTTTCCTGTTGCTTCTTCTTCTTTTGTATACGAACCCTTATAATCAGGCTTCTAGTTAACGTGCTTTAGTGGTACTGGTAATAAGCTAAGGAAACCAACCGCCTTCTTCCAAACACTAATTTTCTGGAATGGATTAGTTACTGTTTGTATAGCTAACGATCGCTCAGCTGGATCGTTACAGTTCAAGTACGGTGCGGGTTTTAGTCCATATATTGGTGCTCCAAACTTATTTCTCTTGATCTGGTAATCTTCCTCGTCATCACTATCACTTTCTGCGTTTCTCAAAGCATCAGATCTTGCAGTACGGATGGTTTGGTGACAGAATCCATCAAAAGTCGAGAAAAGTCTCTCCGGAGTATTTACTATGCCGCCAATCGTACGCAGGAATCTCCGACCAACAACTATTGGTGAATCACGATCAATTGGAATATCCAGGATTAGAAACTTAGCAATTAAGGTAGTGAACCCTACCGACAGAGAACATTTGTGAGTATACCCATAGATTCTACCTGAGTGTGATTTATCATTGTAATTCCTCTATCAACCTTCTTCATATCTTCTCTTCCTAACTGTTCATAGATTCGGTAAGGCATAGTATTTATATCCGTCCCAGTATCTGCTAACGCATTTTCGTTAACCTGTCCCTCTAATCTGATGGGAAATATGAATGCTCTGGGGTCGTCTTTTTCTTTTAACGCTTCACCCTTAATCCTTTTTTACTGCTTCCTCTTCTTCTTTTACAATCTTTCCATCTAACTCTACCTTGTCTTTCCAAACTTCATCGAGAATTTTCTTGTATTTGTCATGATAAGCCATTGTCTTAATTATAGGCCTTTCTTCCTCTAATAAAGCAAACTTTTGGCTCATTCTGATTGCTAATGCTTCTTTAGCTTCTTCTTCTTTAGTTAAATGACCACCAGCTGATAAAGATGTTCCTATATCTTGATAGAAAAAGTTGAGGTTTTCCATTGCCCGCTTCTTATTATGGCTACTCTTTCCCATTTTGCATACAAATGGCGGAAGTCCTTCTTCACCCAACAGTGGTATATCATCTATGTTAAAATCAAGCAGATTGTCCCAATCATCATTGCTCTTTCCTTCTTCTTTGATTTCTTCCAAGAATGGATCAATATTAGGGTATATATGACAGTTCCAGTCCTGAAATAAGTAATTGCTTTGGTCATGCGTAAGAATAATCTTCCGAAAATCACTCCAGGTTCAACATCATCTTCTTCTGGGTTGATAATGAACTTCACAAAATAGATTTCACCTCTTAGTGCAACAATGAGTTCCTTCTTAACCACTTTGTTTCCTCTTCTAACTTCATTTTCCATGCATTACTTTACTGCATATTCGTTTGAGATCATGTTCTCCTCTACTCCAAGGTTAATCTCCCCATCATAAGCTTCCAGCCCATTAACGAAACAAGGAGCCACAAATCTATCGCTAACTTCTTCGGTCTCTATCTGGTGAAAAACCATACCCTTCGTTTCTTTCTTTTTTCCACTGTTAGTAGTGTCATAAAATTCTAGAGAATTCCAGTCTCCAGATCCTTCAGCTTTGTCACTCAAAATTACAACGACGTCTTCTTCTAGGAAAATTTTTCCAAGACTCGAATTTGGATCCATAACTCTTATAAAATAAGACAACATTAAAACAAGGGTTAGTTAAAACAAATAACAATACCTTTTTACGTTTACATATTATCAATAAACGGATAGCATTTTTAAGTTTAAGTAATTCTCGTTCAAAAATAAAGAAACAAGCATTTTGTTTAGTTTCAGCTAGGAAAGTGCGGTGCACTTCATAAGAAGTGCGGCGCACTTCATAAAAAGTGCGACGCACTTCATAAAAAGTATGGCGTACTTTCTGAGATTTAAGTCTTTTAAAATTTTTAATTTTAGTTTTTTTATGTTTCTTATTTTTATTATGTCTTAAATATCTATTAAACATACCAAGTATCAAGTTTTTAAGCATATTGATCATCAAATAAAATTCTTTAATTCTTTTTAAGTTTTTATTTTGATATTTATTTTGCATGAGATGAAAGTCTATAAAGGCAACCCATTAGCAAATAAGAAGTTATTATCACAGCATTAGCAATTTTAAACAAGCAAGCTATCAAATAGTTCTTTTTGGTTTTTTTCATTTTAACGTACGAATTATGATAATACAAGATTTTGACTATTATGAACACAAGGAATAAATTCCACATTTTCAAATGGTCAATTACAGCTTATGGGTTTTTGGTTTTGATGTTCCTTTCCTTTAGAAAAAAAACTGGTTCTGTTTGTAAAAGGGACAATAAGTGCGATGTACTTGCTAAAAGTACGGCTTCTGTAATTTGCAGAAAAACCGACGCACAATGGTTATGTGCGGCACACTTTCTGTAAAAAAAAAATTGTTCAGTTTGCCAGAAAACTGTACGGCGATTTTGAAAATTTTAGTTTGTAATATAAAAATGACTAATTCAAGAATGAAATCAATCCCCGGCAGCGGCGCCAAAAACTTTGATGTGTTATAAAAGCTTTAAAATTATAATTCTAGTTTTATCCAAATTCCAACTAACACATGGGTAAAGTATAAACCCCCGTTTATAGTATAGGTTTAGGGTAAGACTATGTCATTCCACGGGATTGGTAATTCTTAGAAATGGTCGATTATATTACGAAAGGGTATATCTATAGACTGTCACGATCTAAAGATAATTGATAACACAAATTCAAGATAATAAAACAATGTTTATATGGGAGAAAGAAGTAATGGAGGATAACTCGGGATGATGATAAGTTCATGAAATTTAGTATAATCAAAAGAATGAATGGGTAGTTTAGTTAAGAGATTTTCTATTTAACATAACAAGAATCCTTTCGGCCTTTAATCTTAATTATGAAAAACGCTTTAAAATTAGTTCACGTTTGGAAATAACAAATATGAACTTTCTCAACCAAGTTTGTTAGACATGAGGTTAAGCATTAAACATTCATATATTTGGGATGATGAACATTTTATTAGCTAATCCTCACGAAGCTAATACCTAGTTGTCATAGACAAACAACTAGAAATCAAACATATAGCCGGAGTCTTTCGACCTATATCCGGACTAGTATGATGATCAAATGATGATCGATAATCCAAATATCTAAATATCAAGTTCATATTTATCATTTAACCAAATATCATTATTCATCCCGAATTAATCCGTGTTACTCCATAAATCCTAAATAAACATGAATCAACTACTCCATATTCATGGAGATAAAACACATAATAAGCATGTTAGATTCAGAAGACATAACATTCAAGGAGAGAAACATGTTTATACCAATTACAATAGCAAATCATATTGATTCTCAAGAGTTTCCTTCGAACAATGACTCTAACAACCCAAAATTTTAACTCCAAACTATAAACAACTCTGTCACATCCCTTAATAGCTTGAATTACACCTTCTTAGATGATTAATACTGGGGAATTGTAATGAACTAAGAACAATTCCCCAAATTCTTCCTAACTATCTTATTCTCTTATGATGATGAGAGAATGGTTTTGAGATGATGATTTTAGAGCTGAATTTGTCCTCCTTTTATAGCCTTTGAGTGAGCATCAGTTATGGGAAGAAGGCAAGCCAATGGTTGCATAATAATGGCAATCATTATGATTTTTGATTAACTGAAGGTAAAGTGCGCCACACTTGAGAAATTGTGAGCCACACTTGGTGTATAATTAATTTGCATTTACTTCGTTGTGAAGTACGCCACACAATAAGAATTGTGCGCCGCACTTCTGCCTCGTTCATTAACTCTTCCTTAGATTCTTTTCTAGATCCTTCTCATAATGACCGTTAGTGCATTTAACGGGATTTCTTTGCATGTTTAGTCATTTTCTTCACTTTTGGTCCTTAAATGAATATTATACAACAAACAACCAAACTTTGCAATATTTCATGCATTAACATATATATTTCAAGTATTTTCGAGGGATATTTTGTGTATATTTGAAGTGTTATTAGCACGCATTCTGGAGCTTTAATGAATAAATGTGAAGATTACTGTTATGACAATAAATACGTCGTATCCATCAAGGAAGATACGGCGTATCTGTGCCTACACTTCAATAAAGACCACGAAGGAAACAATATCCAATACGTCATATCCAAGAAAGACCAATACCCTGTATTTAAGCCATATGGAAATAAAATATTCTAGAAGATATCAAACGTGGTCCCTGCTATAAGAAATCCCTAATACGCCGTATCGAAGACTCTCGATACGCCGTATCGACCTTTTTCCAGACCTTATAAATAGAAAACTCAAAAACGAGTTTTAAGTGTGCTAAATCATATTTTTGATACCCAAACCGTAAAAGTCAATTTTTAGAGGAGAAGAAGAGCAGAAGAGGTCTTGCAACGTAGATAATTCCATAGGAAACAACTTGTAATCACCTATAATCTTGTAATCGTTCAGTTTTTGGTATCATTCATTAACTCAGTTAGTTTACCTTGGCTAAATTATTACTCTTGTACTTATTATGACGTTTGAAGGCTAATACCTTCGGGCATTAGTCATTATTATGAAGATCTAAATGTTTGGTTTGTTTATCTCGATTGCTTAATTTATCATTGATTGCTTGTTTATGTTTATCAATTTATACTTGTTTAGATGTCGGGGTAACTCTCCATATAGTGATTTATATATCTATACCAATAAGATCACAAATAACGACCTATCTTTGCCCTTAGATTGTGCGCTTAGTTGGACTGGCAGGTGACCCAGGGATCAATAAATACGTTCTTAATTAATTGGTAAAGACTTGGTTAGTGGACTACTAGTGTATGAATTGCCATTAAGCAGTAAGTGGGTAAAGTCTCCATGAGCTAGGGTTTAACAAGATCACCATTGCTTTAATCCATAAGATAGATTATAATAAGTAAATAATGATTCTTTATGCGGATGCGTTTGAATTTTACGTGTCTAGGTTTAAGGAAGAAGTACCACCTTAATCTTAAGAATGATGTGCCGCCTCGAGATAAGTAATCATTGCACTAAATTAACAAACCAACATTCTGATTAGATTAATAATGGTTAATACAGTTTTCTTATATTTGGCTAGACCAGCCTTTTATCTATTCTGTAATTGCTTGCTTGTGTTTTCCGTGTCTTAAGTTGATTTTAGTCACACATAAAACCGGCCAGTCTCAAGATGAAAACCCCCTTTATCATTAGATTTAGGATTAAACAAGGTTAGCACATAGGTTTAACATAGAATAGAATTAACTTAGTTTAGATAACCAAAATATTAATAAATTGAAAGATTGTTTCTCGCTCTTAGTGATCGTCACCCTACTTACCACGAAGCTACCACCGATCGGGTATACTACCCGTTAAAGTGTTATTTCTGGTTAAGTCGGAAAAATATAAATTTAAAACTTGAAATCATAAAATAACACCACATAACGACACAATCAAGTTTTTGGCGTTGTTGCCGGGGAGTGAAAATTTAATATTGATTTTTATTTGATATTTTGGTTTTTAACATTAGATTAGATCTAACCCTTAGGATTATTGTAATTTAGATTAGTGTATAATTCCGTATATTTGTCTTAAATTATTTGTTTGTATTGTTTGTGAGTTTTACATGTTTGTTTATTTAATTGTTTTTCATAATACACTGTTCTGGTCGATAAACTGATACGGCGTATCCACATTGAATATGACGTATCCAACTTTCTGTCCAATACATCGTATCTGTTCTGATTCAACAATATGATGTATTCGATTATTTGTATACGGCGTATCAACTGAAATTTTATAAATCTTTACAAGTTTATTTCTCTAGAATAGCTTTAATTTGAATTATGTCTTATTTTTCAGAAAGAGCCTCCGGACTTCGTCCATATCATTTTACTTACCCGGAAAGGAGATTAACGATGGAAGAAATGTTATATAAATTTATTAAAGAAGGAAAACGTGAGCAAGAGGAGATGGGAGCATTCATCCATGAATTCAAAACAACAAACGAGCTCTTATTTAAAGAAAGGAGCAATTCATTAAGTGAGCTCAAGTTCGAGTACAAGGATTGTTGAGAGTGATCAATAATACTCCAATATCAAATCACGATGTTAATGGAGTAACTACTAGAGGTGGAAAAACAACAACTCAAGATGTTCAAGATAATAATACCAATATACATATCGAAGAACCTCTAGTAACAAATCACGATGAACTGATTGAATCAAACGAAGTCCTTACCAGAGACCAACCCCAGAAGACCAACGAACCTGTTGTTCAACCATCAAGTGAAGTACAAACGCCACCCATTCCTTTTCCCCAAAAATTGAGAAAAGAAAAAGAAGAGGCTCAACAGAAAAAGTTCTTAGAAAACTTGAAGCAACTCTACATCAATTTTCCTTTCATCGAAGCACTCGCTCAAATGCCAAAGTATGCCAAATTTTTAAAAGGTTTGCTGACAAATAGGGCCAGACTCGAAGAAGCTTGTACGATCACTATGAATGAAAGATGCTTCATGGTATTCTTAAACAAGCGTCCATCAAAAGAGAAAGACCCAAGGAGTTTTACTATTCCTTGTAACATTGGCAAATTACACATTAATAATGCGTTAGCAGACCTAGGAGCTAGTATAAGCTTGATGCCATACACGATGTATGAAAAACTTGGATTGGGGGAACTAAAAGCTACTAGAATAAGTTTGGAACTTGTGGATAGGTCGATCCAATACCCAAGAGGAATAATTGAAAATATGCTCATAAAAGTTGATAAATTCGTCCTTCTAATAGATTTTGTTATCTTAGATATGCCCGAAGACTCTAAAGTTCCTAAAATTTTAGGAAGACTGTTTTTGGCAACTGCTCGAGCTATGATAGATGTGTTTAATAAAAAGATAAAGCTAAGGGTAGGGGACAACGAAGTAATCTTTGGCATGGATCAATAAATTAAGAGATCGCCAGCTAAAGATAATGAATGCTACGGGGCTGATAACGTAGATGACGTGATCAACGTAGAGGCCCAAGAATTACTGGCAAATGATACGTCTGATTCATTTTTATTAAAAGGGCCAGAGAAATCGATTGATCAATTAGACCTAGAAAGTTATGAATGTTTTGAATGTAAAGCTGTCGATGAATCTAATTCAGGGGAACCAATACGACGTATCAAATCTGTCAATACGCCGTATCCAGTTGTGTAGAAAACAATAGAACCCAATAAAGTTGAAAGTGAACAACTTTATTCGGCCAGCGCTAACAAAATCGATGAGAAGAAACCTGAGATGAAAATTTTGCCTCAACACTTAGAATATACATACATGCATGGAGACAAATCTTTTCCCATAATTATCTCATCTAAATTGTCTGAAAAGGAGAAAATGTTACTTTTGCACTTTTGCAAGTAATGGAGAAACGTAAATGGCAATTGCCTAGAAAATGTTAGACATCAAAGGAATCAATCGAATGGAAGATGACTACAAACCAGTCATTCAACCCCAAAGGTGTTTAAATCCCAAAGTCCAAGACGTGGTGAAAAACAAGATTGTAAAGCTACTTGATTCGGGGCTGATTTATCTAATCTCAAATAGTTCGTGGGTCAGCCCTATCCACGTGGTTCCAAAGAAAGGAGGAATGACTATAGTTTTGAATGAAAATATGAGTTAATTCATTCTCACACAATTACAGGATGGCGAGTGTGAATCGACTATCATAAACTTAATGATGCAAATTTTAAAGGATCATTTCCCTCTTCCCTTTATTGATCAAATGTTAGAGCGTTTATGTGAAATGAATACTACTATTTTCTTGATGGTTTTTTAGGATTCTTCAAAATTTTGATCGCACTCAAAAGATCAAGAAAAGACAACATTCACTTGTCCTTACCGGACTTTTGCTTACCGACGAATGCCGTTTGGATTATGCAACGCACCAGCTACTTTTCAAAGGGGCATGATGGCAATTTTCCACGACATGGTGGAAGACTTTATGGAAGTATTCATGGACGACTTCTCGGTATTTGGTAACTCTTTTAATTGTTGTCTAGTGATGTGCTGTCGTGTAGGGTCAATTTATTGATTACTAAGTTTTAAAGTTATATTTAGCCAACTTATCCTAAAACAACACTTTAACGGGGAGTGTACTCGATCGGTTGGAGTTTTGTGGTAAGTAGGGTGTCAAACACTTAGAGCGAGGCCGTTAACCTTATAATCTATTAGTATTTTAATTACTCTACTTAAGTTAATTCTAATTACTTGTTAAACCTATGCTATATACATTTTCTAATAGGATTGGGGTGTTTTCAACCTGAGAGACTGGCACAGGTTTTATGGTGACAATAATCAATTCTAAACACAATAAACATGTAAGAAAAGAATCAGAAGATAAAAGAGCGGTACAAGCCAAATAATAGAAAACCGTATTAGCCATATTAAAACCTATTAAACGCTGGTTGGTTATTTAGTGCAATGATTTCTTATCTTGAAGGGATATATCATTCTTAAGACTTAGGCGGGACATCATCCTAAGACCTATACACGTTGAATCCTGTCATAATTAACGTATCCGCATAAAGCATCATTTTAGTTTAATTATAATCTATCTAGGGATTAAAGCAATGGTGATCTTGATAAACCCTAGCCCATCAGGACTTTACCCACTTACTATTTTACACGGGTATTTTATATACAGTAGTCTAAGTTCAAATCCTTTCAATTATTCAAGAACATAATTGTTGAAACATTACGAGTTACCTGCCTGGTCCAAAAAACCTTAATATTAAAGACAAAGAAGAACGTTATTTGGATCCTATGGTCCAGTAATATAAAACACGATAATGAGACTATACCATATTAGCTCACATGTTTAGGCGTAACTTGACCCATTTGAATTGATAGTTCGCATATTCAAACACCGTAGACAGTAATCAGTGAAAAACATTAAATTAACCTTTCAACGATAAATTAAGAAATCGATTCTTAGATAAACAAACCAAACATTAAATCTGCTATAACTATTGTAATTATACAAGCGTGGATCAAATAACCAAGGTAAACTAAATGTTTTACCGAACGATACCAAAAATTAAATGATACAAAGAATAGGAATTACAACGATGTCTTCTATGGAATCGGACCGATGCATGACCCTTTGGTTCTCTTCCTAACTCTTTAGAAAATCATCGATGTTATGTGTATGGTAAGAAGAATATGAATTGCACACTGAAAACTCATATTGAGTCTTCTATTTATATAAACTGAAAAAGGTCTGGATACGCCGTACGGGTTAGGGCAAGTATCGGCATATTGGGGGTGCTACCAATGAGAGTACGCGCAAAAGTATATAATCAATATTATATAGACTTCTCAAAATAATTTATTATCACCAAATCTCTGAATAAATTATCTAGCTGGATACGACAAATTGAAGATGCGTGATACGCCACCGTATTGAGAAAATTGTTTATACGGTTTTCTTGTGAAGACTTGGCACTGATACACCGTGTCTCTTTTTGTAGATACAACGTATTGGTCAGAAATAGTCACACTACCAAATAATCTTCCTTTTACTCTAAAGATGCGCCTATTAGCAATGTCTTCACAAAATCACTCCTTAATTACTACTGCAAATAACACTTTTAAGCAATTAAGTACAAATTCTTACAATAATTATATAAAAGTGGTTAGTTTATTTAGGATAAATGATGGTATAAATGTGACGTTATTTGATGTCATCAAATATCCCCCCACTTAAATTCTACTTGTCCTCAAGTAGACTCTAGATTATATTGAAAATGTATCCCAACCGAAGTCAAGGACTTTTCCGTTTAAGCACTTCTTTTGTTTTAATCACTTGTACAAGACCAAGCACCTCACGAAATATGAAAATGAAAACACTCAGATCACTTAATTAATCTAGGGTGTAACATTTAATTGGTACGCTCATTTGCTCGGTCATGATTAGCTTTATATCATATTCTTGGCAAGGATACACATCTCCACCACTAGAGCTAAGGAGAAACAAGTCAAAAGGTAAATTGGGTTTTTATAAGGCTAAGGGGGTTGATCATTCTAACAATCTTTCACCGACAATACCCCACCAACAAGGCAGCTGAAGCATACATACACGGCCGGACGGAATAGACATGTGTGTTCGATCACATTCTCATTCGAGTTTAACCAAGGGTTAGGATGAAGAATGATATAGGGTAGGGATCTTCTAGTTTTCACCAAAAGTAATAAACCAACAAGGTGCCTGAATTACGCATACATGGCCGTAACGACGGAATAGACATGCATGATTCGATCTCAACCTCGTTCGAGTAAAACCTAAGGTTAATTGCTAGGAATGGGAAGCAAATTGTTGTTAAATAAAATTCACAAAACAAATAGATTAAGCTTGAACAAATAAGGTAGTTGTTAGTAACTTTTCCTGACTGTTCCATGATAACGACTCGAAATATATACAAACACCTCGATCATAGAGATGACAAAGACAACCTAATTTGGCGTTTCCATAACGGTCAACTTCCCAAACATCCCAAAGTTACATACTTTTACAAAAGTGGTGATATTGGACACTTTTTACAAAATTATTCATCATTGATTTTTATCCATATATCAACGAATAATCGATCCTTCCAAGTAATTTATTGGTTTAAGTTTAAAGAACCGACTATCAATCATCCTTCTCTTTTTTTATGCATTTTTTTATTTTTCCTTTTTTTCATAACATAATCCTCGATGCAATTTCACCGTCTTCACAATCATCATCCGGATAATGTTTCCTTTAACACTTCATCTTCGTACATAATACATAATCGTAAAAGTAGCAAAATACACGAGCTACATATTTTCCCATTGCATTGTGCAATTTCCCGACCATAACAGAGATAGAGAATTTCACTTTGACACAGAAAATACAAGACTTTACACAAAAACAACTAGAAACTTTGATTAAGTAGGCTTAATCTACAGGGCAGGCTAAGGTGTAAAGGTGTAACAAAATCAACATATGGTGTGAAAAAGACAGGAATGGCTCAACAGGTTTTTCTAGGGGATCTTACTCTTTTAGTGAGAGTAAGCAAAGGGTTACACGGGATTTAACTAACAGTTAGTTAATTTAACAACATTTAGGCTTTTTGGTGTATTCCTAGAAATTTACTAGTTAAAAATGATTCTCCATCTAAATCCATAGTACTCATCATTATGGTTTCGAGTGATATACCAAGCTAAGTTCTAAAGTCCACTACATCACTGGCACACTCATATTTTTGTAGAATTTTTAGTAAATGTTGGAAATGGAATAGGTTTAATTCTCACAATTTGGCATTAAGGGCTATAGTGCGCGAGGTCATGTAAGTAGTAATTTTTACAAAAGTTATGCTAGAAATTTTTTTAAATTTGGCATAATTTAAGCATGTAGCATATTATTTGTAAAAGAAAGGACAAGTAGGCGTTCTAATTCTCCATCCCCTCACTTAGATTATACAACGTCCTCGTTGTATAGATAAAACAATTAAAGAAAATAGGAAATAGAATTAGAACGAGGAACTCCCCTGATATGTTGCTTAGGATGATTCTCTAATTTGAGTTCTTGAGCAAAAGTTTGTTGACGAGGCTTTAGAATGCTCGTACGAGTTCAACACACGTCTTTTTCAGAGTATACCATATCATTCGATTTTCCTTATAGCAAGGTCCTGCATAAAAGTTTAGAAGACAAAAGTGCAATTCCTATCTCGGTTATACAATGGTTACAATGCAAGAAAACAATTAAACACACAACTGTATAGGGATCAATACGCCGTATCCCAAACCCTATGATACGTCGTATGGTTCCTGTAAAAACAATTAAAATATTTAAAGTACTGAAATTAAATTACGATAACATCCAGACACATCCATACGTCGTATCCAAAGGGGTTTGATACGCCGTATGGAGTGTCTGGGAAGACAGACTCGTGCAAACAATTTAAAATGCGACAAACAATTTAAAAAAATAACCGGGTTGTCTCCCAGGAAGCACTTTTGTTTTAGCCAGTTGTTAAGTTTGAATTTTTCTTCAGCTCCCTCATTCTTCATTTGGTGCGTGTTATGGCCCATCCTCGATCTTTTTTATTGAAGAGTTCATGGTAGATGCAAGACATGCTGCCAGGGGTTTTTTCCACAGTACTAATTTTGCTCGGACCCACAGTGATGAATTCTTCACAAGATCCTATCGAATACTGTATGACAGTGAATTCTTCAGTTTGGCATAGCTCGTCCGGGTTGCTGATGTCGTGATGAGCGGGAATCGGTATCGGAGAATAATCTCTATCTATGATTTCGTAAATGTCTTTTCCATCTTACGCATCCAAGTAAGGTTTGAAAAATAAATCTGAGCATGTCTTTTTGCTGCTTTCCTCACATGGTTCGTTGTAATTGATGAGGTCGTCAATTGTTCCTTTAGTTCGTCCAGTCACATAAAACTCCTATAGTCCGCATTTAACGTTCTTGTCTAGTCCCAGTAGTTGTCAAATTTTGATGCCAACCAATATAAAAATTCAAAGTAATTTGTTTCGTGGTCCAAGTCATCTGGAATTTTACTTTTGTAGGTATGGGACAATGGGTAATATTTATGGAAGAATTTATAGCCCAATTCCTTCCAAGTAGTAGATGTTCCTTCACTGTTCCACCATTTCTCAGCATCTCCACTAAGTGATTTTGAGAACACGTGTAATCGAAGTTCATCCTTATCCACATTAGGAATCTTGATCCATTCGGTTATTTCAAGCACTTTTGCAATGTGGTCGGTAACATCACTTCCGTCCGTACCATTGAAGGAGTTGTCATGCAATATTTTTAAGAATTCATCACCAATCTTTGTCTCGGGTTTTGTGATCATAGATGAATCAGTTTGTAATAACCTGAGTTTTAGGCCGACGATTATCCCGAGTAGTTATCTATTTTCTACGATTTATATGGAATAATCATTTTTCGTTTTGGGCGATTTGATAAAATTATTATTTTTGGCTATTTCGCAAGCCGTGTTTCGAATCTCTATTCGTTTAAAGCGTTTGAGAAAATTTGAAAATTTTATATTTTTGCTCCGAGAGCGAAATTGTAATTATTTTAGTGTTTTAAGGCTTTCCCCGAGTTTTCGTGAAAACCGCGTTTAAATTCGTGTTTTACATGGTTTAATATTTCATTTAAATGTTTTAAAATAAAATAGAGTCTACGGAAGAAAAATATTTACGAAAGTGGTGTGACTCGAGTTTTGGCCGACTTTAATAACGAAACAAATGACTTTGTACTAAAAATAAAAGAGCTTAAAGGATGGAGGGACTAAAAGAGCCAAAGTGTCAAACTTTATTTCTATATAAAGCAACACATAACACACATTATAACTCTTTACAAAAAAAAATTCTCTTGTTCCTCCCTTATTCTTCCCTACCGTCGGCACCACCACTCACACCACCATAGCCGTCGATTTTCCGACATGCATTAAGATCCGTTTACAAAATATTAATCCCCTCGTCATTTCCTACATATCCCACTAAGAAAAATCTACATGCAATAAGTATTTTTCTTGTTTTAAATTGGTTCGGGTTCTTGTCGAAATGGGGTAAAGATGGTGTTTATTAGAAATAATAAACATTGTAGCTAATTGGTTTGGTTGAAAAAGGATTTGGTTTGTTGGTTCGGGTTGCGTCCGAAGTTCGAACCAAAGAAGGGAAAGCCGAAACAATTCCGTGTTGGTTGTAAGTATTTTCTAATACTTGTATTATGTTTACTTTCGCGGTTATGTCAAATATTAATTATTGCATGTGATGAAATCTGAGCGAAACTTGCGTAGATTATATTAAAAGTGTTGTTGGGTGATTGAACGATATGGGTATCATCTATAGGCTAGTTTAGATATGTCGTGAGTGGATTTTTGAGTCAAAAATAGTTTTCGGCGCATTTTGAAAGTAATAAATTCGTGCAGAATCTGTGGCACGCAAAACGAGGTTCGAAAAATCATAAAATTTGATTTTTGATGTTGAAATATAATAGAGTTCGTCCTAATGTACGTTTCGATAATTCGAATGTCCCGTAACTCCTAATAACGAAGAAGTTATGGCCGATCAAAGTTCGGAAATTTTATAAATTTCCAAACAGCTATTTTGCAAAAGTATACATTCTGGTCTGATTTTCAACAGCGATTTTGGGCACTTTCGAGTCTGTTTCGGCCTTTCGGTGAAACACGAAAGTTGTCCGGAATGATGTTTTCTATATAATCTCTTTTTGGTCAAAGTCACGAAAACGTAATATAGCGGGTTAAAACCGATGATCAAACTGCTGCGTTTTTATTAAAAATACAAATTACAGCAGATTCTTGCAGGGGCATTTTCGTTATTTTTCGTCGAGTTTCGGGTCTCGGCTAAAACTAAAAAGTTGTCCGGAATATCGTTTTACATAAAATTTCTTCTTTGTCTGAAGCGTGAAAATGTGATATAACGGGTTGTTTAGAGCGGGTCAGATTTAATTATAAATATGTATAAAAGTCAAAGTCAAGCAAAGTCTAACGTTGACTTTTGAAAGTCAACGGGTTAATACTAAACTTGTCGGTTGTTTATAAAAATAATAAACGTTATTATTTTTACGAGTATAACATTAGACTTGGCAACTTTTATAAATGAATATATTTCTAAAAATAGTAACTTTTCGTAAACGTATGGGATATAATCCCGATATGGGTAATTAATAACCACATTGAATGTCGAGGGTTCGACGAGATAACTAAATATTATCACAAATATATTTTGATAACGAGACTTACTAAATATGGTAACTTTCCGAAAATAGTAACTTTACACAAATAGAAAGTTTCTTAAAATAGAAAGTATTCGATTAAGGAATATATGACATAAATAAAAGAATGATCGTAACCTAATATTGTGAGGTTTTAGGATCTAAAGCGCAAGAGGATTTCTGATCACATGTATGAAAATATATATATCGTAACCTAATATAGGTTGTGATCGTGTTCATCGACTTTCCGTGGATTGTTTCGATTATTTGATCGTTGGCTTTGATCAAGGTGAGTTCATAGCCTCGCTTTTAAAGTTTTCAATGTTTCAAACTCCGCGAGGGGGATATATTGCTTGTTTTGAAAATGAGAACGCAATGTGTTTTGATTTTAAAATATGATTCTATTCACTATTGAGTATATGCCTTTTTCAGTGTATCCGTTAATTGCCTACTTTGTGTTGGTGAACGCTAATGCATTAAATAGATCTATTGGGTTTGACAACCCTGTCCGGGGTTTGAATCAGTGGTGAGCACCCCGTAACGGACATTTTGTTATTAGTATTAGGGGAAGTGGCATACTTCCCGGACATGATTTCGTCCTACGGGATAAATGTGTTAAGTTTCGGTACATGGGCTCTTTAGTTGGAAATCATAAAAGTTATAACTTGCTTACTCACAAAGCAACATTATTGATGTTTTGTGGAACCCAAAATATGTGTTCTATGTGTTAATTGTAAACTCTATGAATTCACTCAACGTTTTTTGACTTTTTAAGCATGTATCTTAGGTTAATTGTTGTTGATGGCTGGATGGGACGGAACGCGGATATCAAGGACGGTGTCTCGGTGAAGTAGTGTCATAAACTAAATTCAATGTTTTAAAATCAAGTCGTGATGTGACTTTTAGAAAATAATTTTTTGTATTAATAAGTGGGACCAATGTAACTCTGATCTTTCGGACCTATGTAACACTATTTCTAATAATGAAATTGTGTTTTATAAACGTATCTTTGAACGTTTACTAGGACTCATGTGCATGTATTATGAAGTAGCACCCTAAATGTTGTATTCCGCTGCTTATCGTAGTTTGGGGGTGTTACAGGTGAGTAATCAGAGCACGAGTTTGTAGTGAACTAAGTCGTTTGTACAAAACTTGTACTACAACTGTTTTCTGGAAAATTTTCACGATCCTCACCGTGTCCGATATCCGCGCGCTGTGTCCGTTCTCGATCTTAGAAGCCTTATGTGCGTATATTTGATTTGCGATATTATGGTGCGTAACAAGTGGATGTACACTTGGTATAAGTAATGATATATAAATGTATATACATATACCATACGAGCATCTCATTCATATGAAAGGTATTCCATTATATCTATATTCCTTGATATTCGCATCTCGCGAACTAACACACACTTCCCATCTAAAACCATTTCGATGCTGATATGATTAAAAATTTATTTTGAACATCATGACAAAAACATCGTTGTTATACGATTATCTTCGAAACTTTTCATCTTTTGGTGATGTTGATTCGTCGTAGTTTGTCGATCCCATTGGGTGATTTATCATTCGACTCCGAGTTCAAATATTTTCCCGTTGCTTTTAAATCACATATGTTTTTTCGTAAGCAATTGTTTTGAAAATTTTCAATTGATGGGAGTGTGACTTTTATGTGTCATCTCATGAACCCTCATTGTTTTGGAAAACGACTATTAACTTATTCTCGCATAACGTGTCGTTTGGAAACGGCTATTTTTGGACTTTCGAATAAAGTTATGTGTTGTTGCTTTGCTCTTCCTTTCGAGCGTGCTCGACCTTCTACTTAGTAAGTCCTTGAAACGTTTCGGGTCTGGAAACCCATAGTTGACACGTGTTCTCAGTGATCACAAGTGTTACAGCTCCATTGGGTGTTGCTTTGTATTGCGGTTTAAGAATTAAAATAGTGTTTGATTGGATTTTGAAATGGATTGTAAGGCAGTTTGTAACCAGCAGGTTGTGGGGTTGATTGTGAATTATTTTTGGTCTTAAGGAATCTGAGAAATCCAATATGGATGTGGGCATATGTCTTTAGTGTATGTGGTTCTTTAGATAGGGTCATATCTCCTCCGGATGGGTGAGATATCGTCGTTTTACAAAAACTAGTCAAATTTGGTATACCGTTGGGAAAAGGAGTATAACTATATATTTTTGTAATAACTTTTAAAAATAAAACTTAGGTATCTGTAGAAGGCTCTAAAGACTATCACCTCCAACTAGTTTCACATCAAAAGCATCAATAAGTTTCAAATTACACTCATTTTCGTAAACTACAAAAATTTGTCAAAATTTCTTTAGGGATTGCTTTGGGATATCAGCTTGTTGGGTATGGTTTAAAATATTTTTGGTCTATGAAGACCTGGGATATTAGACTAGTAGGTAGAGAAACCTCTTAGGTGCATGTAGAAATTCGGATGGAGTCATGTCGATGCCCGACGAATGGGATATCGCCGAAATGGCAAAACTAGTCAGAAAGTTTAGACCAGAATTTGAATGAGTAATAAGTTCAAAAACTTATATAGCAATACCTAAATATGTAAAACTATAAGTTCTATATATTAAACAAACTTAGATTTGAGCAGTCGTTTTGGATTTTGCGAACGCAAAGTTTAGGAGATACACTCAATTTAGTGTAGCCATGAAACTTTATTAAAGGGCAACCTTGATAGAATAGGGACAAAATGGTATTTTCACCTTGGTTTTGAAACATCCTGGGCAGTGGGCCCTATGTTCTTGGAAATTATACTCGAATTGATTTTCGTAGACGAAAACCTCAAACTTTTATCGTCCCCGTACTAGTAAGTAGGGAGATTTCAAGATTTAGGTTTATTGGATTAAGGTTATTGTTGCCTCAGAGTTTTATATTATCACCGGCGTGGTGATTGTGTACTCTTTAGCTATTACTTTTAATTTAGAACTCTAGAAAAGTTCATGTATATGTAGTTTATGTATTGGAAACTTAGAACCGTTACGGTTGGATATACTGGCTTTGAAAGCCAATGATGTATCCCTTTTTGGGGAAAATTGGTATGTATGTATGTTATTCTCGGCGTTGCTATTACAATTGTTGTAATTGTTCTCGGCTATGAGTTAGGAGAAGGTGTCATTGTATAGATTGTACTATGAGTGAAGCTTGGAGGTCGTGGTTACCCCCGAGGCACTCGGCTTGTGAGAAATTGATTTGACCCCGAGCGTTGGGTGACTTCAATTGGCAAATCTTTCGCATGTGTATGTTACTTGCTTGCATAATCAATGAGTGGGTATTATTTTTGAAACTTGCTGTGACCGTTGACCAAACTGTATCTAATGATGTTTTGTAACTTAATGATTTTAAAACTGTGAATTGCAATAACGAATTTGTGTGTTGAATAAATGTCGTTGCGCGAATCATATTGACTATGTTGTATAAATTGTTTGTGTAAACAACGGAAAAATGTGTTTTTAAATTTCATAAACTGACCTTATGGTGTCAAATAAAAATTTCTTTAAAAAACATTTTTCTTTTTAAATAATAAGAATGAAAAGTGGTGCTAACTTGTTTTCTTCCTTTTGAAATAATTTGATTTTTACTATTCAAAAATTTTCTTGGAATTAATTTACGGATGTAGCGTATGGAAAAGAAACGTTTTGACGAGGAAGGACATGATGTTGTTTGATCCTCAATTATGCATAACCTGATCAACTATGCATAATTTAGGAAGAACCACGCTATGTTGGATAAATCGTCACCCTTAAAACGCTTGGTAATTGAGATAAATGTTTGGGTCAAGCTTCCGGAAGGAGAAAATATTTTTACCCTACTACGGACCTTATGCAAGTAACCCTACTCCTATTGACTGCATGGAGAGAGTCTCATGCGAGTTATTATGACCGAGTCATTCTGAAGCGGAAATACCTAAGGTATTGTTCAGAACGAGTGTGTCTAGAAAGGAGTGATGTTTAATTCGTAGTATTTAGGAGCGATGATTGTTATGAAGACACGTCAAGACCAAGTATAGTCGGTGTGCTAGTAAGCAATGATAGATTTGAGCTATCGAGGGTGTGAACCTGATACCGACACTGAGAAGGAATCTTCTTGGAGATGTAAAGATTCCTAAGGTAGGTGGAAGCTAAGATGGTTAGTCCCGAGGTTGAAAGTGAGAAATAGAGAAAATTTCTCCTACCGTAGATGTATGTTGCCTTTGACGTATCAACTGATGGCCGTGAAGAAGACTTCTTTCCCCGACACAGAGTGTAGTAGTGGTGTAGTCGTAAGTATACCTGACGACGTCAAGGATTTTAATGAGACACTATGTGATACTTAACCTACGGTTAAGTGTAGTGGCTCTTACTCTGGGACGTGACGACCCAATGGCGTAAAGTGTGGCGAATTGATTGAGATTCTAGCTAAATGGTAACGTCCGTTTCCATTACTGGAAGAACAACCAAAATAGCCAACGTCTTAAGTCGAGCAGTATTGAATTAGGAGTGTAAGTATCTCGACTTGATGATTTGATTCATCAATGATGCTACGCGATGAGATGGGACCAAGCCAACGAAGCTAGTCGCCATAAAGAAACGTTGAAATTTTTAATTTTCGTCAAACGAGCAATATGTCCATGATGCTCATTGTTTGTCATTTGACATTATGTGTTGTAGCGGGATTGTCACCGCCGAATTATGTGGAATATGTGTTATGTGCTTTAAATGGTAGTAAGCGTTCATGTCACTTTTTCGTGGCCAGTGATGCGGCTTAGGTTGTAAGTAAATGGTTATAATCGCCCAAGTGAGGATTTAGGACGTGATAAGGTGGGTGGACATCGCCGAAAGTCTTGTTGACGATTGTGGATTGAAGTACCCATGAGAGTGAGTGTAGACTAATTAGAATTAGCCATGTTTATGTTGGAATTATCGTCGAGGTGGCTTGACTTTGTGGCAAGCTCGGTACGATGAGGAAAATGTGACTAGAGGGGTATAAACCTAAGTGTTAGAATGAATAATTATGTCGAAAGCTCCAAAGGAAAGCGAATATGATATGTAATAATAGTCGCCAATGCTTGGTTAAAAGCAGGCGTGATGAATGCCTTAGTATGAGGCCAATTCATCGAGTCATCATGTAAAAGATGGCGAGCGCACAATAGGTACTTATGTGATTATGTGGGCAATATCGTAAGATGATTAGGAGATATAATGTGTTTCGGATTATTTTTTGTAACCAGTAAGGTATTATCGAATGAGACCAGAAGGGCGACATGTGTATTTTGGTTTTGAATGATGATGAGTATTTTGATTTGGATAATGATATTAATATATACATTGAATTTGATTATTGACGTCTATCTTGGTTTTAGTTAGCGACGTATGTCTTGGATTTTTGGTAACAAAGCATATTCTCGGTTTTGAATATTGGTATGATTCCGTATTTGAGTGCGACATATAGTTTGATTTTAATTTACGACATAAGTATCGGTCTTGGTTTCGAAAAGCGAGGTGCGCTTGGCTTTGTTGTTTCTATGATCCCCAACTAAGTCTGGATCAATCATCCCTTTTAGAAAATTTTCTCAGGAGAACGACGTGTAATTATTTTAATCAGATATATTCCGTGACGTATATTGTTCCTTATGAAGAACGCAACTATAAAAGTCAGAACGACGTGATTTGGCTTTGTCGAATATATTTTCGCGACTTGTTTTTGCCTCTTTTGATAAGAGCTACCATGATTTTGTTTTGATTTTGTGGGTATAATTTATCGCTTGTTTTGTTGACTTTCCATCCGGAATAGTCGAAGCGAATATTGTATCGCATATTTATTTTGAAAGAACGTAGGAGTCTGCGTGATGACGAGAAGCCACCGTGCCACGAATGAACGATAAGACGAGTAAGAAAGGACGAGCACCGAGGACGGCGCTCCTTTAAGGTGGGTGGAATGTAACAATCCGAGTTTTAGGCCGACGATTATCCCGAGCCGTTATCCATTTTCTACGATTTATATGGAATAATCATTTTTCGTTTTGGGCGATTTGATAAAATTATTATTTTTGGCTATTTCTCAAGCCGTGTTTCGAATCTCTATTCGTTTAAAGCGTTTGAGAAAATTTGAAAATTTTATATTTTTGCTCCGAGAGCGAAATTGTAATTATTTTATTGTTTTATGGCTTTCCCCGAGTTTTCGTGAAAACCGCGTTTAAAGTCGTGTTTTACATGGTTTAATATTTCATTTAAATGTTTTAAAATAAAATAGAGTCTGCGGAAGAAAAATATTTACGAAAGTGGTGTGACTCGAGTTTTGGCCGACTTTAATAACGAAACAAATGACTTTGTACTAAAAATAAAAGAGCTTAAAGGAAGGAGGGACTAAAAGAGCCAAAGTGTCAAACTTCATTTCTATATAAAGCAACACATAACACACATTATAACTCTTTACAAAAAAAATTCTCTTGTTCCTCCCTTGTTCTTCCCCACCGTCGGCACCACCACTCACACCACCATAGCCGTCGATTTTCCGACATGCATTAAGATCCGTTTACAAAATATTAATCCCCTCGTCATTTCCTACATATCCCAC
>BQNB010028522.1:14748-56577 GCA_026074375.1 Tanacetum coccineum
AGCTTATGGAACCTAGTTTTGAGCTTATAGCTTGGAAACGGGTCAAAATCAAGACTTTTAGCTTCGTACGCCTAGAATAACGACTCCGGTACTTCTTTTCTTGGTTTCTTTTGCTTCACTTCTGATCTTGAGATTTCTTAAGACCTTCTTGAGCAAAGAGTTGCTTCTATTATGGGTTATAGAAAGAAGAAGTGGGGGATGAGTTAGAATGAAGGGTTTTGAGCCCTATTTATAATCGAATAGTACCTTGGTGGCCAAGAAGACTTAGAGCTCAAGGTTAGGACATATGTACTAGCTAGAGGATGATGTGTGAAGGCTACATGATGAGTTTCTAAGGCTAGAAACTAGATTGAAGTGTTGTTTGAGTCCTTGTGGTGCCGCGGGTAAGAAAGAAGAAAAGAGAGGCCATGTGGCCAACTTGGTGGCTAAGGAATGAAAGGAGGTGCTTGTAAGCTGGTTAAGGGAGAGTATGCTTAGTCATTGAGGTGCTTGTTTGCAATATGGAACTTTAAAATGGGTCAAAATGAGAAAAAGGTGTATGCGGGTTCAATTAGGGCTCATTAGGGTTTTTAAGCTTAGATTTCGTGTACATTTAACTTGTAATGATAGATTAAGGTTTATAAGACTTGTTTAAAGAGTTAATAACAAGAATTGATAGGTGGTTCGGGTTTAAAATGGGTGAAAATAGGTAAACAGGTCATGGTTTGAAATTATGGTTCGTTTAGGGTTTTCTAGGTTTAATTCTTGTACATTGTTGTAAAAATGGTGAAATGATGATGGAATGTGGGTTGTAAAGTTGTAAATGATGTATTTACAACTTATTTGAATAATGGTTTGGGTTTACAATGGATAAAAACCAAGAAACGGGTCATGGTTTAGTATTTAGCTCGGGTTAGGGTTTCTAGGTTTCATTTCATGAAATCTTATGAAATGAGAATGAATATAGAATGTAAATGAAGTGCATGACTTGCTTGTAACTTGTACTTGATGGATTATATAAGTTTCCTTTGGAAAACGGAGGTAAAAAGGCTATTTTGAATATCGTGCATTAATGACTTGTACATTATGCTTTAAAGGACTTGTACCTTATTTTGGAGGGAATTCATATTCAAATGAGATGTTATATTACTTGTACATGTGCTTTGATTGATTGTACATTCATCTTGGATGTCTACATTACCCAAAATTATGGTTTTGGCATAAACATTTAACGTTTAGTTTCATTTTGCTATTAAGACGATAAATCCTACGTTAAATGAATAACGTATGTGATAAAATAGATATTAGGTCATTGACTTGACATGTTATGATGTTTGCTTGACATATATGATTGTCATAGGTAGATTGCGTGAGCTTGTAAACTTTAGTTATGCCAAGTTACTTTGCATCATAAAGAGATTAAAGCATAAAATTATCACCCTAAAAAGTGATAAAATATTATGAGTAACAGAAGAGATATTACATTGGTGAAAATTTCGGGTTGTTTATACTTGACCTTCATGGTGCAAATAGGGAAAGAACATGCCTGCGTTCGTTTTGATTTTCCCTTCGCGATCAAGCTAGCAATTAGCTTGAACGTCTTCCAGCAGGATCCATCACCACATGGGAGGATCTTACTACCCGATTCCTTGCTCAATGCTTTCCACCGAGAAGGACCGCAAAACTCTGCAATGATATCCTGATGTTCCAACAACATCATGGAGAATCTCTATCCGAAGCATAGACTCGTTTCAAGGACTTACTACAAAAAGTCTCTCATCATGGCATAGACTTTTGGCTCCAAGTCTAAATTTTTTATGACCATGTCAATCCCGTCACAAGACGAACCATTGCCCAATCGGTCGGTGGTAAGCTTCGTGACCTAAACGCTGAAGAATCCTGGGCATTATTAGAGGACCTCTCCCTCTATGACAACGAAAGTTGGAATGACCCAAGGGATTTCGCAAAGCTGGTCAAGGCAATCGCTTTGCCTCAAGATGTCCCGAGTACATCAGACCGCCGTCTAATCGAGCTCGAAAATTAAGTCCAATGCTTGATGGAAGCTCGTCTTGCTCCAACACAACCTATCCAAGTGAACAAAATCACTACCTCATGTGAAATCTACAGTGGTCCCCATGACACTCAGTATTGCATGGAAGATCTCGAACAAGCCTTTGTTGAATACGCATCCTCGTGTACCGATGAAGCGGGAGGTAAGTGGTATACTTTCAAGTCGGAGCAAAATAATATTGGTGACACCTATAATCCATCATGGGGAAGTTACCCAAACCTTAGGTGGAGACAACCCCAAAATTCTCAAAATAATTTTTCAAACCCACCTAATCGTTTCCAAGCCAACGGTTCGATCCCAAACCGTTCATTCAACAACCATCCTCAAAACTTTAACAATTAATCAAGTCTAGAAGGATTGGTATCCAACTTTATGGCATCTCAAGATGCTAGACTATCCAAGTTTGAAGCCGATTTCAAACAACAGCAAAGCAAGATGACCAACTGTAACACCCCCAAAATTAGGTCGCAGCGGAAATATGTCCGGGAGCGTTACTTTATAATACAAGAGAACGACCTCTAAATGTGTCATTTAAAAAGTAATCTCGTTGATTTCTTTGAAATTGATATAACATTTGTCCCATAATTGCATCACAATGAAAAGCTTGAAAATAATCCAACGAGATTTGATCATTTGTATGTAAGTAGAAATCCATAAATGAAATCTTGTCAATTTTAGACTCAATTGCACATCAAGTAAGCCAAGCATCTAATTCACCTGAGAAAAACATGCTTAAAAGTGTCAACATTAAAGTTGGTGAGTTCATAGAGTTTTGTAAGTATAAATGTAAATGTTGGAATCCAAAGATTTATAAAGTATGTATGATTATTTCAATCCTTATAATAATCGCCCAAAAATGTAAGAGTAAATGTAGAACCGAAAGAGTTTTTAGTGTTTAATGCTTCGCGTAATATAAGAAAATTTTCAGAAAATTAGTAATGTTACAATAAAGGTAGTATGGAAGTGAGATCGTTGATTTTCCAAAGTATGGGTCTACTATAACAAATACAGTACCACATAAATAATATCTACTGTTGCACTAAGCTCATGACACTGAAGCTCGACATATATGTATGCAATTTAATGCAAATAAAGGCCCGTGTAGATGTTCAAACCCGTAAACATCCAAATTGTTCCGACATGTATGCATTCGTTGTTTCAGTACAGTCGAAACTAGTGAGCGCTACTCACCCGAACAAGGATGTCAATCCCAAATAGATCTATTTATACACTCGCGCTTCCTCAACGTCCTCCGCGTCAGAATTTAAACAGTTCATGATAATGGGCAATGGTGGTTATGTTTACTTAGGTCACACACGAAAACGGGAGATGATAACCGAAAACACTTCGTGTCCAATACAAATTAACTGTTATATCGTAAATAGCTGAGTACTTAAATCCATAGAGTAGAAAAGAGTGTGAATCAATCAAAGTAATTGTATTTGTAATGAAGTTATGTAAACAGTTTCGTAAACGTGTATGCAAATGAGTATGTGACAAAGTAGGAAACCAAGTTTGTAATCAACCCTGTAATTATGTTTGTAATGAATTGCAAAATCAAGTATGTAAAAGATGTTGCAAACGAATATGTAAACAAGTTGTATTGAGCATGTATTCTCCCCCGAGATTTGTAAAGCAATTGTAAAACAAGTGAAAGAGGGGCTATAAACTCACATCGATGTTGTAGAACGATTGGCGGGAATGCGCATATTAAGCGCCAGACAAAACGGAAACTGGAACGGCTCGACCAAGAAGTTGCGGTTTATCTTAACAGCTAAGTCCCACTAGCCTAGGATGATGTATTTGGGTTTCCCGATGAGTGAGTATATCAACGTGACACGTTGATTAAAGATTTAGATTTAAAGTTGGAATAGTTTGGTGGTTGGTTAAATAAATAAATCAAGAAGCATATATAATTCATATGGTGAATCATATAACAATGTATGTAATATATTCCGTATCTATTACATATGAAAATAAGTAATTATATAATTCATATGGTGAATTATATAATAAGACAAACAATCAGATGAATAATTTGAAGTATATAATACTTTGCAAATATTGTTTAAGAAACGTGAGTAAATGATTAAACAAAATAATTCGACACGTTTTAGAAAATCACCACTTAAATAAATAAAAAGTTCTTAGCATAAAAGTAATCGTACGTTTTAAAGTTACAAACCATGTACACTATGTTTTTAAAGCTTTTGCAAAGGTTATGATGTTAATTTCTAGTTGACAATTATAAAATCATAAAATAATATTTTATAATCTAGTATATTGTTTCCTTGACGGTTTGCTAAATAGTTATCCCATTTGTAAAAGTATAGTTCCC
The DNA here is from genome assembly GCA_026074375.1 of Tanacetum coccineum. Lineage (NCBI taxonomy): Eukaryota > Viridiplantae > Streptophyta > Magnoliopsida > Asterales > Asteraceae > Tanacetum > Tanacetum coccineum. The sequence goes on from BQNB010028522.1 coordinate 19,137, forward strand.
GTTTGTTTATCCGGTTATTGAAATATTACAAATTAACAATCTTAAAAATATATATATAAACGATGTTGAATAAATTAATACTTTTATTTAACCGTTTTAACCACCAATTAATCTGACCTTTATATTTTATAATATTTACGTTATATTCATTGTCGAGTTATAATAACCAAACGCGCCCTTGTTGTGAAAACTTAACCAAACGCACCCTAGATGGTTTACACAGCTAAACCAAACGCACCCGAATCACGGAACCACCAAACCAACGCACCCCTCTTGGTGCCTGCGAAACCACAAGCAGCCTAGCTGCCAACCCGCCACCAAACGTCCCCTTTCTTGTCATCAATAACCCGAAACAAACACGCCCTCCGCGGCTGTTTTGATCCTGAAACAAACACGCCCTCCGCGGCTGTTTTGATCCCGAAACAAACACGCCCTCCGCGGCTGTTTTGATCCCGAAACAAACACCACCTGCTGGTGGTTAACAAAACCATGTGCACCCATCCCCCCGGCTGTCCCGAAACTCAAAACAACCACACCCCTTTGTGTTTGTATCACAACCAAATGCACCATTTCTCGATGCAAAACCCAAACCAAACACGCCTTTGCTGGGCTGTTACAAACCAAACGCACCTTTGGTCGGTTGAGACCACAAACCCACGCACCCAGTGGGTGTTACTACTAACCGTCCCCTCCCCCCGGCTGTCCCGAGCCAAACGCCCCTTGTTGGTGGCGGACAACCGAAACGAACACCCTTGCGGTGTTATCACCAACCAAACGCAGTCCCCAGTTTTTTTTATAAGCAAAATCAAACAGACCCTTGTGCGTGCCATGTTAACCAAACGTACCCTACGGATGCTAATAACCAGAAACAACCACTCCCTGGTGGCTGTCGAACTCCAAACGCACCCTTGTGGGTGGTAATGAAAACCAAAACGCACCCTAATCTGGTCGAGGACCAACCGGACGCACCCAAAGGGTTATAAAACCCAACGCACCCATTTCTGGTGCTGTGACGAGCGAACAAACGCACCCTTGTGCATAGAAAAACCGCAACACGAGCACCCCCTTTTCTGCTGAAAACCAAACGCATCCTTGGTGGTGATTTATATCAAAACCAAACCCACCCTTGTGGTGGCTGTCGTCGGCTAAAAGGAGGGGGGAAAACCGCGAGTGAAGGAGAGTGGTATGGGGGATCGGATAGATCGAGTGGTGAGGAGTATTTTTGGTCTTCGCCGGAAATATTTTCCGGCGGTGGGTGGTGGTGGCCGGCGGCGGCAGGTGGCTGCCGGAAACATTGGGGGAGGGAGAGAGGATTGTATAAGTATGTGTTATGTTTTTATAAAATGAAATGAAAAGTTATTAAAAACTTTTATTTATATTAAAAGTTATAATCATAATGACAAGTCCCTAATTCTCTAGGGTAGATTGTGTAAATCGAATCATTTTTCTGATAAAAATGAGTATTCACTCGACTAATTTTCGTAAATGTTTTATAAAATTTATTTAAAACGTTTATTATTTATTTTGTGACTTGGTTAAAAATAAAAAGAAATTTTAACTCGGATATTAGCGTTATCAGCAACGCTTAAATAAGTAAAATATTAAATATTTTTATTTAATATTTTTATTAAATAAATAGTGATAATTAAAAATAAATTTAATTATTTTTGTGTGTCGGTATCCGTTGTGTGCAGTTTTCAAAACTTTGCGGGGCTGTTTTAGCCCTCTTCTGCTTGTTTTCAAGTCTCGGGTAAAACTAAAAAGTTGTCTGAAATATCGTTTTACTTCAAATTGCTTTATGGTCTGAATCGTGAAAACATGATTTGGTGGTTCGTTTTTGATAAATCAACTATGAATTAATATATATCCTTTTTCGTTTTCGAATCAAATAAGTTAAAAATAACTTTCCCTTGAGAGGTGTAATAATAAATATGATTTATTATTTAAAATATGTTCCGAAAATTTTACCAGTTACGCGGTAATCGTTTTTATGTGACGATAAAAGATCATAAGTCAAAAAGTAAGATCGGACCTGAAAAGTCAAAGTTTAAAATAATCATATAAATTTCCGAAAATTGCCAGATGTTACAATATAGGTATACATAATAGGAGTACAAAAAATACATACATGTTTTGTGTTGCGGCTGATGTATTGTACCAGCATAAGTGGCAAACGGTTCCTTAAAGTGGGACATTTTTCCAGCTTGCCTTTTCGATGGAAGGTACCCATTAGTCTGAGTGTTTGACGCCCAACACTGGTTTTTGGTTTCTGTAAAAACGAAGGCAAAAGTGTTAAATGCTGTTAAACAGTTGGAAAACACAATATGTTGATAACACACTTACACTGCTGACGACGTGTGTTGTTGCATAAATCGTCCTTAAAGTTTGGTCAATTTGCATGCTTTGTCCCAAACGTTGCGAAAGTGCAAGGATCGTCCCTGTGAGGAAACCTTTGGTGCAAGTATCATCCCTGCAGGGACAATACTTGCACCAAAGGTTTCACCAAAAGTATTCTCATAGGGACGATCCTTGCACCAAATGTTTTCCCACAAGGACGATCCTTGCACTTTCGTAACGTTTGAGACGAAACATGCAATTTTGCCAAACTTTAGGGACGATTTATGCAATTTACTCTTATTAAATATATTTCTGGAATTGGTACCTGCGTTAACATATATAGCGAATTCAAACAAAAATGTTTCAACTGTATGAGGATACAGATGTAGACAATAATAGTATGGAGAGTACATACATGTTGTGTGTTGCGACTGATATATCGTATCAACAGAAGTGCATAACTGCCAACGCGCCACGGAACTTTTGTCAAATGCCAGTATCGAATAAACTGGTTGTTTTTTGAAATGGAACTTGCTGAGGGACAGTGTTTTCTATGCCACAAACTCCTACTTGCTGGTGTTTGCTATTTGCAGATTTCCACAGACCTGTGTTATTGCAATGATTACAAATTTCATTACCTAAAACAATTGAACATGTCATGTTTTAATATAGTTGACTAAAACTAAAGGACATATATTTAGTAACAAATCTGTAGCAATTTGTAAACGGCCAATGTATATTTGGCAACTATAATTGTGGGGGCATAGATAATAAAAACAACGCATATAGAGTGAGTATACTATGTTCAACGATGGCATAATCAACACTTTAAAGAGAAAGAACAAAAGGGAAAAAAAAGAAAACCAAAAGGCAACAGTGTAAATGCTTAAGGAAAATGTAAAGGAAGCCGAAACCTTAATGATTCCAGTCGCAATCTTTAGTACCCATGCACATGTCATCTTGCATACTGTCGTTTCTGCACGGCTAAAGTCCATGCTTATGAAAACTGCTAATCTTATTACTTGTAAATAGAATAAGTTGTTCTTAATAAACAACTAATTAACCAACTTTCACTAGCTTATATAAAAGGAAGATGACACAGTTTAATTATTTCTCTAAACATAACAAATAATTATAATCAAAAGCACGTAGACACCTTTTTGACTCACCATAAAGAAAAATAATTTTCCGGCACCGCCTTTAACCACCATAGCTTGGTTCCCCCTTACCACCTAATTCACTGGAAAAAATATCATAAAAACCAACAAAACCCTTATCAGATAAATCAATACAAATCTATATATCAAAAGTTTTTTTTTCCTTTTCTTTCTTGTGAATCTTATATTGAACCAATAAACAAAAAAACTTTAAAAAAATGTACATAAGGATGAGAAAAGAACAAACCGATCAGGAATCAACATGATTAGGGGGGGAACAGCGCCCTGGATCATGGACAGAGGTAAGCAGGCTCAAATAAGCCCAAAGTGAAAACGACACTCGGGGGTGTCGTATTTGTACTCATATTTAGTATATTTGATAATATATTAACTCAAATCATATAATTGTTACATGAACATACTCGTGAGCCTTTATACTGCAAAGACATACTAGACAGTACATTATTAATCCTAATCCTTCACATATTCACTAACAACAATTACATTTCCTACAACAAGCTACTTAAGATCATTCCCGTTAGGGACAACCTTAAACAACATTATCAAACACCACGGCACTGTCATGTCATATCCATCCCTCCCAAAACTTAAACTCACAACGTCTTGATTGTAACATAATCATAAAAGTTAGGAACAAGCTCATAATACTAGATCGAGATATTGTTTCATGTGTTGGTTTGCTGTTAGAGTCGAAATCTTCAAGAAAGTGTTCCAGAATTCTGTTGTCAAAATCTTCACCTCCAAGATGGGTGTCTGCGGCTGTGGCTATAACCTCAACCACACCTTATTCGATAGTCAAAAGCGACACATCAAAGATGAGCTTCATTTCAATGCTGTTAGAGTTCTTAGCTTGACGCTGTGAGTCGTTGAACCGAGCGAGGACTGTAACGACAGCGCTCTTTACACTTTGTCCAAGGTAAGCCTCAGCAATTTCCTTCATCCAGACGAGGACAATGGAGGAGATTTCCTCAACGGTGAAGTGCTTCTCCTTACCCTTGTACTTGACAAGGATCTTGGGCTCCGAATGGTCCGTGGACCACTTTGAAAGGCCAATTTTGAATATGCTTTTCCACTTCAGAAAAACTCATACCAATTAAACGTTTCAAGTCATAAACTGTGTTGGTAGGGTTCTTGGACACACCATTCTTCGCATCATCGCCTAGTAACCTCTCTGAGTCCTTGAAGGCAACATAAGACGATGTTGTTTTGTTACCTTGATCATTTTCAAGGATCACAAAAGACATCAACACAAGTATGCGTTGTCCTTATGTTAATGCCAATAGCAGGTCCTTCCCATGAGGAGCTTGTTTCAGCTTATGATGCATTGTTAAGCTTAGTCATTCTGATAAGCTTAGCCATGTCCTGAACATGTGTTGTTGCACCATTCTCAACAGGTGTTACTGCAATCGCTTCAACTGTTTTGTTACCTCCAACTTGTTTTTCACTCCGTGCTTCTTTTGGAGCTGTTAGAACGTTCAAATTTTAGGTTCTTTATGCTTTTCCTTCACGTAGAGTATCAGAATCAAACTCTTACATAGTCATATTTCAACGAAATTATAACTCTTATATTTCAATTTACGAACCTTTTTGGCTTTGCATGTCAAAAGTAACATGAAGTAACAAAGCTTTGTGTGCTTCTTTAATACCTCCTCAACATGTTCCTTATCGTTGTGGTAAATGAGATTGATTTCTTGTACAATGTTTTCTTCATCCTTGGTCAGATAACAATGGTGAGGAATTTTACCATTTTCTTAATGTGGGATGACGTACTTCCTTGCCGCCTTGGAAATGTTTGACCAATTTTGTATATATGTGTCAAATGGTTTCGATAACTCCACTGACTTGCAATAACCGGGTGTTATCATCAACGATTTCCTTTCTTAGGTAGTTTTATAACACTCAACTCTTGATGGAGTGTACGGAATGTCGCTACTGTAAGGAGGTTCCTCTCGCTCAGTTGTGTGGTTGATGTTGTTTCTGTGCGGATGTCTCCCGAGAATAGTAAAGCAGGTTCCTTCAGCCAAGAAAATTACGATAGTCATCATGCACAAACTCTATGTATACCAATCTCTCTTCATTATCACCTCCATTTAAGTTGAGATTAGTAATTAAACTCCATGTCTGCAGACTTCCTTTATGCCGTTGAGAGTTTAATTACTAATCTCAACATAAATGGAGGTGATAATGAAGAGAAAGATCGAGTTTGTAGATGATGACTATCATAATTTTCTTGGCTTAGGGAACCCGCTTTACTATTCTCGGGAAACATCCTCACAGAAACAACATCAACCACACAACTGAGCGAGAACAACCTCCTTACAATAGCGACATTCTGTACACTCCATTAAGAGTTAGGTGTTATAAAACTACCCAAGAAATGAAATTGTTGATGAGAACACCCGGTTATTGCAAGTGAGTGGAGTTATCGAAACAGTTTGACACTTATATACAAAATTGGTCAGGTGGCGAGGAAGTACGTCGTCCCACATGAAGAAAAGGGTAATATTCCTCACCACTGTTATCTATCTGACAAAGGATGAAGAAAACATTGTACAAGGAATCAAGCTCCTTCACCACAGCCATAAAGAACATGTTGAGGAGGTATTAAAGAAGCACACAAAGCTTTGTTACTTCATGTTACCTTTGACATGAAAAGCCTAAAAGGTTTGTAAACTAAAATATAAAAGAGTTATAATTTCGTTGAAATATAACTATATAAGAGTTTGATTCTGATACTCCGCGTGCAGGAAAAGGAAAAGCATTAAGAACTGAAATTTGGACGTTCTAACAGCTCCAAAAGAAGCACGGAGTGAGAAACAAGATGGAGGTAACAAAACAGTTGAAGCGATTACATCAACACTTGTTCAGAATGGTACCAGGACATGGCTAAGCTTATCGGAATAGCGAAGCTTAACAATGCATCAGAAGCTAACAAGCTCCTCATGGGAAGGACCTGGCATAGACCCCAATGTCTCATTTATCTAACCCTAATGATAATCAGAAAGCTCAAGTCAAAACAAACCACCTCAAATCTTGCATTCTTATACAATCCAAATCTTAAAGGTCAAAGTTTTATCTAACCGAACAATTCCAACACGCAAAGATATTAATTATCTAAACTAAAAGTAATCATCTCCTAAACAAGCATCAATAAAACTATTATAAATAACGCATATAAACTATCATAACTACGATAATAGCACGAATAAAAACAACAAATATAATAACTAAACTAAAAATGGCAATAAACAAAAACATAAATAAATGAAAAAAGATTATTAAGAAGGGATAAGAAGTCACCAAATAGACGTAACGGCACGATGGTTAAAACCTCTCTTTGCTTCAAAACCTTCCATAAAGAAATAAACGAAAGTATACATTTGAATGGAAAGCAATTTAAGAGATTTGAACAAAATGCCTTTTACGCTAAAATAGAAATGAGACTAGAACTGTTTTACGGAGTAATAAAGATTGATTTTACGCTAAAAATTGATTTTGCAAAAATTAATAAATATTGATTTTGCAAAAATTAAAAATAAACAAAAGATTAAAATAATGAAATCATTACAAGTCTACTGTTGGATCCGTACAAATTGATAAGTGATAACGAAAATATGATTGAAAAACTATTACTCGTATAAAATGATTTGATTACGTAACAAAAGATAAAACGTTTTCGAGTAATGAAATGCTAACTAATGAAAGTTGGCTGATATCACAGACCCCAAGGATGGAGTGGTGTCGGCTGATGCTTTCTACGGCCAATGATTTCTCTAAATAAACTATACACAAACTCTAGATGAAAATTTCTATCCCATAAATTTTTATCTTCTATCAAATTTCAAAATCTAAGACTTTAAAGTACAACACATTTTTTTATTAAAAACTGCGAAAGCTTGATAATTTTTAGAGTAAACTGCAAAAATCATCCCTGTGGTTTGTAGTTTGTGGTACTAATCATCCCTAGCCGATACTATTGGCACTAATCATCCCCGAGTAATGAAATGTTCAGCAAAAATCATCCCTAGAGGGATGATTTTTGCAAAACTTTTTGTTAAACTTTTTGCAAAAATCATCCCCAATAAGGATGATTTTTGCCGAACATTTGTCACTCAGGGATGATTAGTGCCAATAGTATCGGCTAGGGATGATTAGTGCCACAAACTACAAACCACATGGATGATTTTTGCAGTTTACTCTAATTTTTACAATGGTGGTGGTAGTGATTTTTAGCTGGGTTGTTTTTCGATGATCGTTACAATGAAATACAACTACCTTTTATAGGCTAACAAACTAGAATAAACTAGATAATATGCTTTGGCATATAGCATATTCCAAAGAATAAACTATAGCATATGACACATTCTAGAGAATAAACCATGACATATGTCAGGGAATATCCTTGGACCGTTATTTATTTTTATTACATTGGCCCACCACAATAATTCACATAATAATTCATAAGATGGCCGACATATTTATCACATGTGGGCCCTTCGAGCATTAGGACAACACAGGATGGGATGATTATTGTCTGCTAGAGTTAAAATTATTATTTGGCCCATTCTTGAACTTGGGCTCAAACAAAACGAGTATCAAAAACTGCCTCGTACATCATTCTTAGACAATCTTCTTACTTGGTCTTAAAATCTTGGGCTTTTTCTTCGTGCTGCAATAATATTTGATAAATGCTCGAAATCTTATATTTATTGCTCAAATGTCCTCGTTTCATGCTTACTATAATAAATAACACATTTGAACGATATATGCACTTAAAATACACATTTTTGTTATTTATTATGCCATAAATATGAGGATTTCGATAAAAAAAAAGATGTATAAATTTAAAGACATCATTATTACTCGTTCCTCTTTAATATGTCAAACGGTATTTCACATTTTACTCAATACATACTAACAGAACATGAATCACTAGTAGTCTACTCCCATTCTCCCAAGGTGTTTGTTTTAGCTTATTTTGGGGCTTATGAGCAGTAGGCCCATTTCCTAGCTTGTGAGCGTATTTTATGGTTTGAAGTCATAATAAGCTCAAAACTCAAAACAAAAAGCGAAAAAACAGACTCATATAAACAAAGGGGTGTTTGGTTTTGTTCGGCTTAAGGCCGTATTGAAATCTTTGAGGCGCATAAGCCTTAAAATTTGAGCATTTAGCTTTCCAAAGTTTCAATAAGCCCATAAGTCGGCAAATAAGCTAAAAATAAACATCCCCTTAACTTATATAAGTCTGTTTTTTTTTCACTATTTTCTGAGTTTTGAGCTTATTATGACTTCAAACACTAAAATAAGCTCGCATACTAGGAAATGGGCGTATTTACATAGTTTGGAAAAGCTTATAAGCCCTCTTTCGGCTTGTAGCTTATTTATGTTCATAAGCTTATCTTGAGAAGCTTATAAGCCTGGAAAAGAGTAAATTGCAAAAATCGTCCCTAAGGTTTTGTCAAATTGCATGTTTCGTCCCAAATAGTTTGAAAGTGCATAGATAGTCCTAAAATCAAACTATTTTGCAAAAAATCGTCCCCGGAGCATGTAATTTGGCAAAACGTTAGGGACCGAACATGCAATTTGGCAAAAGCCTTAGGGACGAAACATACAATTTGGCAAAACTTTAGGGACTATTTATGCACTTTCAAACTATTTGAGGCGAAACATGCAATTTGGCAAAACCTTAGGTACGATTTTTGCAATTTACTCCCTGGAAAATAAGCTATAAGCCAAACGGAACTTATTTAGGTATCAACCGGAACATGACCTTAAACCTATTTATACCCAACGCTAACCCAATTATTTTCACCGCTGAGTAAAAACCCTCAAATTAGAACCAAAAAAAATATACCGGTTAAAAGTTACCCACGTTACAAAATCTGTTTAAACCCCCCAAAACAGCAAAAACACCTTCATTTAAGAGACAGTAAAACAGGGTAAAAAATCAAAACAAAGCAAAAAAAACCATGAAATAACTTGGGTTTAAAATAAATTGTCGAAAAAGTAGAAAAAGAGCAATTGTTCTATTTTTAACTTATATAACAAAGTGGTTGTTCTATGCGCGTGAGGCGTGGCGTGACGACATAACCAAGACTCACGCCTTAGCGGCCATGGCGAATTCTTTGCGTTTTTAAGGCATGGCTTGAGGCGGCACAAAATATGAAAATATTTATATATTTGTATCAGAGTTGAATCCGAAAAACCCGTCACGCCTCACGTCTTACCGTGCATTTTCACGCCACGCTTAGAGCTGACGAATTAATCTATTTCATAACGTGAAAGTCACGCCTTAGCGGCGCCTTGACGCCGTTATGACGCGCTTTTTAGAACTATGATGAAGACCCTTATTTTCCATTAAAAAAAAGTAAAAATATGTTGTAAAAAATAAACAACATAAAATAAAGAATGTATCTTCAAATCACCTTTATAATGTATCTTCAAATCACCTTTATAAAAAAGTAAATTTTTTTATTAAAATAACAACAACACTAGACGGTTTCTTCAAGGTTTTCATCAAAAGGGAAAAAAAGGGTTCATACAATTTATAGTGATAGGCAAAAAAAATTATCAAACAAAGAAAAATACAACAACAATTTGTACATAAAGAGTTAAAAAAATATAAAAAAAACCAAGTTAAAAAAAATATAAAAAGGTTAAAAAATAGAGAGTGTACTATCAATTTAACTTCATTGGCACGCACGTGACAGATTTTTTTTTGAACAGCACTTTATTAAAAAACTAGCAAGAAACTAGAAAAATTACAAAGTTACAAGATGAGGATTTTTTAGCCAATCAACCCAACTAAACGACACATTACATCTAAACTGACTCCAATAAAAAGAATACGACACAACATCATCAAAAATATCCGCCTTAGAAGGAGAAACCACATCAAAGACACACTTATTACGATAAGCCCAAATTAGTCACAACAACCCAAAACACACCCCTTCTAACAACCTTTTATGCTTGATAGGAATCCGAAGATTTATGATCCAAGAAACCCATTCATCGAACGTATGCACTTCTATGAAATCCACCTCCCACCAAAGGCAAATCTTGCGAAAATTATCTTTAGCAACAAGGCAATCAAAAAATAAATGACTTGACGATTCTGTGACGCTATCACAAACGGGACAAAGAATAGACGGAATATCTATACCTCTCCGGGATATATTAAGACGGGTAGGCAAACAATCCATTCTCACCTTTCACGCATGAATGTTAACCTTGAGAATTGCAGAGCTAATATCCATCGATTTGAGTAGACACTACCGGAAACCTGTGATATCAGATAACCTTTACTAAGCTGGAAAGACTACCGAAACTCACCCGAACCATCAAGCTCCAATCACCTATCAGGCGTGACATAACCAAGAACAACACCTTTCCCCGTACGTCGTCAAATCCATCACTGATCTTGTTTCACTCTTCATCTAGGAACACCTCGAAGAGACGAGGTTCAAGTTCTCTTGTGACAGTTTAATATAAGCCACTCGAACATTCTTCTTCACTCCAGCGAAAAGCCCCTAAGGATATCTTTGTTTTCAAAACCATTCTCCATGGCCACAAATCCTCTACCCAAAATAAGTATCCGCACCATTGCCAAGCTTTTCTGCATAAAATTATTCAAGTGTATACCTTTATATCTTCAATTGTTTCAACCCATCCTGGAGAATTGCATCGCCAAATGGACTTGTAACCTAACCTGTATAAGTCTGCTACCCATTTTTATCCCCATCATCCACATGAATACGCTTTAATAAACGTTAGACCATAACAAGTTTCATTTGAGTAGTAAACGCGGCACAACCCATTTCCACAATAAAGCTCGTAATAAGCGCACATAAACTAGAAACAACCAAGTGCCCACCTTTCTCTTTAGAAACAGAACCATACTGCATATCAAGCGCCATATAACGATTATTTTACTAATGTAAATCGACAACCACTAAAAACCCACGACTTCGAATTAGATTCCATGAATATAGACATATGAAAAAATAGGCATGTATCCTATAACCCTGACGCCTTGAGAAGGGGTAAACTACCACACTATCCGATAATGTTTTCTTTCATCTTCTATTTTGAAAGACGATCTAACACCATTATTATCCAACACACAAACTACATGACCAAGATTTAATCCGAGACTTATTTTCCCCAAATTCGAACATAAATAAGCAAAATGGAGGCATTAAGGACACCACAACCAATTCTATTTGCACATGCACCACCCTATCCTTCACTCACTCACACCACCAATAACTTAACTTTGCTTAAATTATCCTTAATAACCCTGAAGCACTTCTGAAAACATTCAACACATATATAATCGTATCAATCGATTCTTAGTACTCCATATCCCCATAAAACACCAGCATCGATCCGCATATGAAATATGATAAAAATGGCATAATCGAATTAAAGCACAAATGCCATAAAACAAGCCCGCAAATCCACAACTCCTTTAAAAGAAATTGATGAACTCTCATAACCAACTAAAAGAATAAACGAGAAAGAGGATCACCTTGTTTAATGGCCCTTAAAAAACTGCATTCCTCAGTAGGGCCTTTCCATCACTTACAACCGATCCCAAGAAAATCGAAACATTCTTATCTTAATCCAAGCTCACGTGGACTAGATTTTTTGTTGGAGGTGATATCGTTTCGATCCATTTTTTTTGTCTTTTTACTAAAAAGTTAGAACACGTTGTAATAAAGGAAATTATGACTACATGTATTTTGTGATTGAGGTGAGGTCACAAAACAGACCAATGTCCCGCGTGACCCCGTCATTGTAGCCTAACCATTCTCGACGGCCCACAAAAGCCAAAACTGCTCATCATGAATGATGAGCCAACATCTTCCCGGTTCTGAAGGCAATTGTGGCCCTATTTAGCATTATAAGTATATACATTCTCGGGCTGAAACTTATGTTGTACAACCAAGTAGAAAAGCAGGGAATCACATAAATTATCGAAAATAAAGAAAAATGGATGTTCACTTGAGCCGATTCTATGCTACCTAAAAGGGTAATTTCATTAGGACTAGTTGGCTAAGAATGTCGAGGCAAAAAACAAGTAAATCATATTTTTTCGCTTGTCCCTAAGGCTTGCGCCAATGTTGGATAAAAATTTTGATTAAGAGATAACTATGAAGAATGTGGCTTTTTATTCCTATATCGATTGTCTCCATCTGGATTGTCAATATTCGTTTTACATAAGCAATTGAAAATTTTCCTTGAAGGTATTGTTACGAGATTTGGTGGTAAATTTGCGCTTTAAGAAAGTCAATTTGCTCTTTGGGAATTCTCAACCAAGGTGTGCTCTCTTATTCGATGATGTAGTTCAATTTTCTTATACGTGGTGCTCTAGTCGATCTAAGTGTAATGTTAATTGGGACACTTGGTTACAAAACCCTAATGTTGTTATTTTGTAATCTTTTCTAGCTTCTTGCTAGTGTTTTTATAAAAATCTGTTGTTCCAAAAAAACTAATTATCCTCAAGTTCATATATTACGTAATATATAAAAGATTTAATGAATCTATTCTCTTCATATGATTTCGATAATACTTTATAACATAACTTATAAAACATAAAAAAATAAAAATTATACATATATTTAAAAAACATAATGTCTAAGTTCTGTGCGTGCACGAAAATTGAAGCTAGTTTTTATACATATCACTTGTTTAAAAAAATATCTAAATTTGTGTAAAACATTTGGATAATTGTTAACCCTTTTTCTATCATTTCATACAATCATACAACAACAACATGCTACTATCATTCACAAACAAATTGATCGTTTTCAACGATAGAATTTATCCCCCAAGTAGGTGGAGAACCCAAAGGCTGGATTAATGAAATCATTAACATCATATTCCAATTTGTCCTCACTTTAACCAGCAATGCTCCTTGGAAAATCATATCAAATGTCCTAATCCACCTTTTCGATATCAGTCACTAATTACCAAACCTACTATTCCAAAATAACTTCAACTTAAGCCTCAATCAGAGAAAATAAGGGGCCGTTTAGTTGGTGAATTTTTTTCCTGTTTATCGTTTCTAAATTTCTAAAGAAAAGAATGGTTTTTTCCTCTCTAAAGAAAAGTTGAGAATTTTGAAAATCCGTTTAGAAGGAGAAAGTTTTTAAAAATAAAAAAGTATGAAATGTATAAATAAATTTTTTTAAAAATAATTAAATACGACGGTTATAATGGACGGTGAATGATGACACGAGAGAAAATGGTATATATTTGAGGTTTTATAGATCCCAATTTTTTTATTGAGAAGAAAATGAGAAATAAAAAAGTGAGAATAATAAAATGGACTTTTCAATTTTTATGTTAAAATGTTGACAAAATGTGAGAATAAGAATTCCACATTTTTTGAAAAATGTTGAAACAAAATGCAAATAAACGGATTTTCAATATTTTTCTTTTCACATGAAAATTTTCCTTAAAAATGAAATATTTTTCACCAACTAAACGACCCTAAGAGCATCTCCAATGCAAGGTTTGAAGAATGACTTTTCATTATTTGAAAAAATAATTTATCCATTTTTTGCATTGGATGAATGACTTGTAGAAAAGATTTTTACTCAATGACTTGGTAAACTCCAAATCATTGAGCAAAAGATTTTTAGTTTCTTCCGGTGTATATTTTGTTGCCATTTAATTAATCCAACATACAAAAATGACTTTTTGCATTAGAGTCAATTCTAAGAATAACTTTTTGATGTATATAATATTATATAATTTATTGCAAAAAGAATTAATGACTTTTTGGCATTGCATATGCTCAAAGTGTTTCAGCTCACTCATTCAATGAAAAAGGAACACTCTATAACTCAAGTTATAACTATGTGTACATGTTTGGTTTCATGAATACAGTAAGAAACGGACCCAAGATCTTTTTAGGATGTTGCACAAATTTTTGTTTATGATTATAAATTTATAACGGGTTTTTCTAACTTGTGCCCTAGGGGCACAAAATAAGAAGTAAAAAAAGTACACAGAGATCTACAGAAAAGTACAAAAAAATACACATGAACCCACAAAATTTGTAGATCCCTGTGTATTTTTTTGTACTTTACTATGGGTCACTGCCTTCTTATCTTGTGTCATAAGACACAAGCTAGAAAAACCCATTTATAACTACTAAAGATGCACAATAACAAATTTATTAATTAAAATCGAAGATTGCACTTGACGACCTACATTTAAAATCAGAAATTGCACAATAACAAATTTTAAGAAAAAAATATTTTAGTAATAAATAATTTACATTTGACGACCTAAATTCAGGTGTGACCCGTGCACCTATAAAGCCTAAATCACCCCCCACAAAACCTATGGAGCCTAAATAACAAACTCTCCATAATTGTGGATTATATAGTTAAAGACTTAAGGCAGATGACCCAAAAATTTGTAGGTAGCTAGATTCAAAGTTGAGACCTCATATTGAGACTCCAACCTAACTATATATGGCAATGATCCGTCTCTTTCCTTTGCTCGCCGCGAGAATTTTAACTAAGGCACATGGCTCAGCTTGTTAAGTACATCATATGAATGTTGCACCTAGTTCTTTAAAGAATCATTGTCAACCCGCAGTTTGCATAGGCGAAAGAAGTTACATCAGTTAAGGTCAAGACAGGAGCAAGAAAATACCGAGTTCTGCCATAAATACAATAGAACGAACCTTGAAAATTGAGGTCTTGTCAATATGACTCAATTAGATTTGTTCAACTAATTATAACTCTTAACACTTTGTTAAGTATCAAAACACAATCAAAGGACAATCAATCAGGAAATAGCTTCGAAATCGATTAAGAACTAAACAAGATCTATCGTATTAAAGAATCAAGATCGAATTGTTGTTCTTGGATTGATTATTTGTAACTGAATGATTACAATGAAATTGGAATGCAGGAAGAGAAATGAATTATAATCAAAAACTAACTATTACAAAGGAATTCAGTTTGTATTTAAAGAGATGGATTTTGGGCGGGAAAATCGGTTAAAAGTTGTTATAGCCAGAGGTGAGTTAAACACGTACACCTCACGTGTTTGGTTTAAAAACCACGCACGTGCACCTCACGTGCACCAACGACTATAACAGACTATTTGAGTCTGTCAATCCATCCCTCTTAAAGAATTCTTGTCCTTAAGAATTCAAATCAAAGGCTAGATAGTCTTTGTTGAGCTTATCTAAAGGTTCCCATGTAGCATCATCCACATTTCCATTAGTCCACTGTATTAACCTATACACGGCTACAACGTTTCTTTTCTTTACCGTCTTCCTATCTAAAATTGGTAATGGTTGAACTGAAACCACGTCATTTTGATCACACAAAGGAATGTCAATTACTTGTCCAGCTGGTATGCTTCCCTTGTACCCCTTAAGTTGAGAAACATGTAAGACATTGTGTATTTGTGCATGAGAATTCAACTCCAATTGATAAGCCACTTGTCCCACTTTTGTTATAATCTTGAAGGGTCCATAGTACTTAGGAGAGAACTTATGCTGCTTCTCCATCCTTACAGTTACTTGCCTGTGAGGTTGTAATTTCAACAAGACCCAATCTCCTACTCCAAATTGCCTTTATGTCCTTCCCTTGTCAGCTTGTTGTTTCATCCTGTTTTGAGCTCTAAACAAATAAAACTTGAGTGTTTGGATGAACACTTCTCTGGCTTTAAGGCTCTTATCTACAACTTCCACCTTGCTTAAACCTCCTAAGTATGGAACATGAACTGGTAGAGGAATGCCATAAATAGATTCAAAGGGTGTTGTCTGAATGGAGGTATGAAAATTTGAGTTATACCACAATTCAGCTAGAGACAACCATTTTGACCACTCTTTTGGGTGTTCTCCAGTCATACACTTCCAAACATCTATTCACTACCTTTGTTTGCCCATCAGTTTGAGGGTGATAGGATGTAGACTTAAGCAACTGAACCTGTAGTAACTTGAATAACTCAGACCAAAATTTACTCAGGAAGATTTTGTCCCTATCAGAGACAGTTGACTCTGGCAATCCATGTAGTTTATAGACATTATCCAGGAATGCTTGAGCAACTTGTTGAGCAGTGAAAGGATGAGCCAAGGGAATAAAATAGGCATATTTACTCAATCTGTCTACCACCATAAAAATCACATTCTTTCCTTGTGACTTGGGTAAACTCTCTATAAAATCCATGGATATACTAGTCCAAATGTTGTTGGGAACAGGTAAGGGTTGTAGTAAACCAGGGTATGCTGCCTGTAACATTTCTCATTTTCCTTGTCATTGTACGACTATATTAAGGATCACTATTTATTTTAGTCCGATACACGTTTACTTTTAATATTTACTTTTAAGCTAAACCGCGTAGACTAGAAATAAACAATGAATGTGAACGGTCACCAAATAAATTAAGGTTTACCTCAATCAAGTAAGAAATCATTATTTTAAGAATAATTATGTACTCTGCGTATTTTATTTTTTTATTGGTCGCGTAAAAGGGTTACGTTTCGCGATAAAATACATTTAGACGTACCCCGGGAATACCTAGACTAACCTAGACTCAAACCAATACCCACTTTGAGAGCCTAAACACAAAATCTAATCAAATCTTGTGTTTATGTCACTTGATTGCCGAATGTGGGCAAGTAAACCCACAACAAATCGTCCCATGTGGATTTATTAACTAGCAAATCCCTATTCTTGATCTTTAAGTACATGTACATATGCTAGGTAATTAATTTGTGTCCTAATGGTCCCCTAATAATCCTTGACACATTGGGTAATAACCCATTTCTTTGCTTTGGATCTCCTTGTGCCGCGAACTAACAAGAAAAGAACACAAACACATAAGATTTCCATAATCTAGTAAATCATGTACCCAAAATCCTCTCATTAATACTTGTACTTAGTGGTTTAATACAATACCATGTGTAAGTAACTAGAGATCCCTAAAAACCACAAAACCATACTTAAGAGGGCACGGTTTGGTTCGTGTAGGGCTAGGAGGTGAGTGACTAGTTAATTGTCTATAAATACACACTCAAAAGCTCACTTGATACATTTTCAAGACTCTTAAACTCTCTCAAAACTAAGAACCTTTCATTTCTCTCTCTACACCTTCGGGTCTCGATATAACCGAGCCATACACGACCCAACTTGGTCACTAAGGACTTAAGGAAGCCTTTAAGGTGGTCAAGAGGAATACACGAGCTCAAGACTGGGTATACAAGCTTTGAAAGCTTAGGGTGGCATACGTTTTGAGTACAAGTATATCGGGTTGCCTCTCAATCCAAAACCAAGAGCTTAGGACCCTTGTAAGTCGAACTAAACTTCCATCTACCTATATCCTAGTCGTTTTATCATGTCTTGTTGTAAAGAGTCCCGTTACCTTGTGTGTAACAAGGATAACGTAGGCACAAGCATGCATGGTTCGACCCATGCATGGTTTGCGTATGTAAATATGCGCATGTTAGGCTTTGCGTGGTGCAAAGGGTACAAGAAATACGGGACATGGCTTAACAACAAATAAAACCTTAAAACATCTAGTTAAGTGATCGACTTGGACTCGGTGTGAACTAAAAACTCTTATACGCGAACATGGACAAATAACTTCACGTAAACTATTGTGGTAAACACGACGAGATGGTGTGGGAACATGTATACAACATTATTAAACGTTTGCATGCTAGGGATCGCGCTTAGAAAATGTTAAACACATTCGCTTTGGTGCTAGACGATTAAACGGAACCATAACTCACTAATAAACCATTCGGACCCTTAGTGGGCTACGCAACCCATCTTCGTGAGCCCACAAGGCTCATAAGCCACGATAAGCCTAAACAGCTTATTCGTGTGCTTATACGCGGCTTATTGAGCTTAAAATGAAACTAAGAACCTAATGGACCCTTTGGCAAGTCGTTGAGCCAAACGAACCCTTAACGGGCCTTCAAGCCCATTTCCGAGTCCACAAGAATAAGCCATACGCCACGAATAAGCTCTCACAGCTTATTCGCGAGCTTAAACAGCCTATAAGCCTTTAAAGAACCCTAGGAAAGTCATTGGACCCAAAAGAATTGAGCCCGAACCCCTAGAACCCTTACCGGGTTTCTATCGGGCCCAATAGGCCCAACAGTTGCTTATTAGCTTATCGAATAAGCTAAATAAGCAAACCGACCTCCAAGGTGCTTATTGGATCTAAATAAGCTTAACGGACCCTAATGGACCCAACTAGACCTATTAAAACCTTACCGGGCCTAAACGGGCCCAAGACCGGCCCATTAGAGTTGCTTATTAGCTTATTGGCTTATTTAGAATAAGCTGAAAAAGGAAACAGTTTGTCCGATTTAATATAAGTTGGAAAAGCACTAGGAAAAGTCTAAAAACTCTAAATACTCTTATCGGGTCAAGTTATTGGGCCCGTAAGCCCAATAAGCTCGAAATAAGCTTCAATAAGCTCACCAAGCTTATTTTAAGCTTAACAGCCCCGTATAAGCTTATTTAAGGCTTTCGGACCTATTTAAATCGTATTGGACCTTTGATAAGCTAAACGGACCTTAACGGGCCCAATAAGGCCCGTTAAGCCAAAATAAGCTCGAAATGCTTATTTATAAGCCGAATTAGTTTTGCCGGCTTATGTGGACTAAATAAGGCCAAATGACACTTATCGGGATTTATTCGTGGTCAAAATATGAAAACCGAAAGTAGAGGGACTAGCTTTGCCCTTTTTCGAAACTTGAATAAGAAGTTAAAGTCATATGTTGAAAACTCATGAACTATAAGGACGAATTTCGTAAATAACTAAACGGTAAGGACTCACATTAAACCTTCAACATAGATTCGAAACTAGAGGGACCAATATTGTAATTAACAAAAAGAAGAAGGTTAGAACTCGTCACTTTTTCGAAAACTATGAAACCATAAGGACCTAAGTTGAAAAGTTCCGGAAGTTAAAGGACTAGTTATGACACTTTCGAAACTGAAAGGTTTAAAATATAAAAGTATATGTTTATAAACCTAAGGACTAAAAGGTAATAACTAAAAACCTACGGGTACGTTTGTGAAACAAAAGTGAAACATTTAACACGTCGGTCGAACATTTAGATATTCGGACATCGAACTATTTAATAACAAGTTAATAAATAAGTATATTTATTAATAATGTTTTCACGTTTCCCGAAAACCATCGAAAGTATAAATACGATGATCTTGTGCATCACTACACAAGTGATCACGGTATATATAAACCTAAAATGGAAATTTAGTTTATACAATGAGTCATTAGTTTAAATGTGTAAACTAAGACTTGACCGTACTTACTTAGGTACTTAACGGTGTGATCCACTACCTACTTGGATACTTGTTATCATTCAGAGAACTACCGGCTAAGGTGAGTTCATAGCCCCATGCTTTACAATTATTTAAATGATTTACATCCTTGGGGTGATAACATGCTTTGTTTTACAAACTGGACGCAAGTGTACATTTTATGCCATGATTACGTGTTTGCCTAAGTTACCATAACCCCTTTATGTCCATGATCATGAACTGTTAATTGCATAGATGTGATTGGGAATTACATTGTGTGGGCGCGAATGTTATGGATAGATCTATTAGGGATTGACAATCCCCGTTCGGGTGACTAGCTATCACTGGGAACGAACGCATACCATGTCGAATTTGGGATGTTGCAGGGTTAGCACATCATTCACGGACACCAGTTGGCAATTTATAATTGCATTCATATACGTCGAGCCTCGGTGTCATGAGCTTAGGAAACGTAATTACTTTTATGATGTTTGCATTTGTTGCTTAATCATACACTTGGAAATCTTGCGGTCCTACCATCGATTTATACAAACCTATGAATTCACCAACTTTATGTTGACATTTTAAGCATGTTTTTCAGGTCAATAAGGCACGAGGTGCGATGATACATTGGGAGTCAATAATTGAAGAGTCAACACTTAAGATTTGGGGTCTTATTACACTTTGGGGACAATTGTTATAAACCGAAATCTTTATCTATTTTGTTGAACCATTTGAAGCCATGAGCTTATGTAACAAACAAGTATTTTGTTAATCCAATGTATCTTTTTCAAACGACACGTTTAGTAGTCGTTCTCTGATCTTGTGCTATTGACCCAATAATGTAATGCCTTCGGATATTCAACATTCCGCTGCATACTCAGATTTGAGGGTGTTACAGTATTAACCATTATTAATCCAATCAGAACGTTGATTTGTTTATTTAGTTCAATGATTACTTATCTCGAGGCGGCATATCATTCTTAAGACTTAGGCGGTACTTCTTCCTAAGACCTAGATACGAAGAATTCTGTCACAATTAAACGCATCCGCATAAAGCATCCTTATTTGCTGATTAAAATCTATCTTAGGGATTAAAACAATTGTGATCTTGTTAAACCCTAGCTCATAGAGACTTTACCCACTTACTTCTTAATGGCAATTCATACACTAGTAGTCCACTAACCAATTCTTTATCAATTAATTGAGAACGTACTCGTTGATCCCTGGGGTCACCTGCCAATCTAATTAAGCACACAATATAAGGGCAAAGATAGGTCGTTATTTGTGATCCTATTGGTCTAGATGTATAAATCACTATATGGAGAGCCATCCCTGCATTTAGATTACTTGGTCTGTATCACTAGATCCAGTTGAATGATAGGTCGCATATAAAAGCACGTAAACAATTTGATGTGTCATCGTGTAGGTGTAATTTATGCTTTCAAGTTTTAAATTTTTATTTTTCCGACTTTACCTAAAACAACACTTTCATAGGAAGTGTACCCGGTCAAATGGAGTTTCGCGGTAATTAGGGTGTCGATCACTAAGAGTGGAAGTTAAATCTTAATTCTACTGGTATTTTATTTATCTAGTTTTAATACTAATCTAACCTAATTATTCTAATTAAACTTAAACTAACGCAAAGGGGGTTTTCAGCCTGAGAGACTAGCACGAGTTTAGTTCTAATTATCCTAAGGTGATGACAAATAACAAACATAAGCGATTAATAAAATATTAGGAAGCGGGCAAATGTAAGGAAAATGTATTAGTCAGTTTAATCTAATAATATGTCTTGATTGTCTATTCGTGCAATGATTGTATTAATTCGTTGGTGGTATATCATTCAAAAGTTAGGTGGATCTTCTCCCTAGACTCGAGGTTTGTTGCTAGTTAATCCTGTCACAATTAAATTAAACCCGCATAAAGCTTATACCGTTGATTATAATCTATCTAGGAAACTATATTGGTAGTTATATTATATCCTAGCTCATGGAGGCTTTACCAACTTACTGCTTAATGGAAATTCATATACTAGTAGTCCACACCACTTAACTACCTATGGAAACCGGACGTTGTATGTAGACCTAAGTCACCGGCTTAGTCTACCTATCCACTTAACCATAGATCAAAATAGGGCTTTCTATTG
Organism: Tanacetum coccineum; assembly: GCA_026074375.1. NCBI lineage: Eukaryota > Viridiplantae > Streptophyta > Magnoliopsida > Asterales > Asteraceae > Tanacetum > Tanacetum coccineum. The sequence continues at coordinate 41,117 of BQNB010028522.1, forward strand.
GTGATCCTATTATTCTAGCTATATACGAATAAGCGTTATATGTTTCTATCCCGGACTCTTAGACTACGCCCACATAACACCGAAGTTGTAGCGCATTAAATATGTAGGACTAGATCCAGTTGAATGATAGGAAAAACACATAATTAAGCACATAAATGGGTATGAAGAGATAAACATAACCAACATGCAACGAATAAAGAACATACGATATAAAGACAAAGGTATTAGTCGATAATCATTGTAACAATACACGAAATCATAGATGAACGATTAAACATAATGCTAATCGAAAGCGTATAGTGAAGTGAAGAGATTACAAGAGTTTTCCCATCGATTGAACCACTTCGCAAAAACTTTCTATTCTTCTTCTTTTTTCTTGTTGCATGCTGTTTTTTAATTGTCTTTTACATGGGACGAATTGTGTATATATAGGGGTGAAATCTATTTTTTTCTTCTACTCTACGACAAAACCACAAGGCCCAACACATTTTCTTTCCTTTCTTTCCTTTCTTTCGTGGTCACAGCCCAAACCACATAGGATCTCAATAATCAAATTCTTTTTGCTAAGCCTAATTAATTAGTTGTCAAAAATAGGCTTAAAGCCTAATATCACGAGCTGACTTTTCCAGCGGATTAAATCACGATCCAATTCCGGAATCTTGGGTATTTTATCACACAAAAATAAAGATCTATATTTTCTCTTTTTGTGACCTTTTGAATCACCTAAAACGGAGTCCGAACGAAGAAGTTATGACCAAAACATTGCGACGCATCCAAATCTTTGACTCTTCCATATTTTACTTTTTCTCTTATCATTTTTTGTGTCTTTTCACTATTAGCTCGATATTTACTATAAATAATAAATATAATCAATTATGTATTAATTCTTATATAAAAGAATGTAAAACGAGCAATAAACACGGGATAAATGATGCTATAAAAGTGACATTATTTGATGTCATCACAAGTATAAACTGATAAACATAAACAAGCTATCAATGATAAATTAAGCAATCGAGATAAACAAACAAAATATTCAGATCTTCATAATAATGGCTAATAGCCAAAGGTATTAGCCTTCAAACGTTATAATCAATACAAGAGTAATAATTTAGCCAGGGTAAACTAACCGAGTTAACGAATGATACCAAAAACTAAATGATTACAAGAGTATAGGAGATTACAAGCTGTTTCCTATGGAATTAATTATGTTGCAAGACCTCTTCTGCTCTTCTTCTCTTTTGAAAATCAACTTTTATGGTTTAGGTATCAAAAATATAACTTAGCACACTTAAAAATCGGTTTTGAGTTTTCTATTTATAAGGTTTGTAAAAAGGTCAATACGGCGTATCGAAAGGATTTGATACGGCGTATTGAGGGTTCTTGGAGTAGGAACCATATTCGATATATTCCAGAATATTTTATTTCCATAGCTTGAATACGGTGTATTGATCTTGTTTCCTTCATGGTCTTTGGTGAAGTGCAGGCACAGATACGTCGTATCTTCCTTGATGGATATGGCGTACTAGGTGTCAAAACAGTAATCTTCAAATGTCTTTGTTTAAGCTCCAGAATGCGTGCCTTTTTGTTAATCTTCACAAAGTACTCTATAATTACCGCATTTCTCAAATACAAACGATTAAGTAACAATACTTTGCAATAATTATATAAAATGGGTTATTTTCATGGGATAAATGATGCTATAAAAGTGACGTTATTTGATGTCATCAAATATCCCCCACTTGAATCCTACTTATCCTCAAGTAGCCTTTAGAAGTTTATGAAAATGTATCCCTAAGGATGTTTCCGTTAAGCATTTATTTGATCTATTACAAGTATACAACCAAACACCTCACGAAATAGGAAGATGAAAACACTCAAATCACTCAACTAATCTATGTGGTAACATGTAACTAATTCGCTTAATTGCTCGGTCGTGATGAGTATTCTATCATAGGCTTAGCAAGGATACACATCTCCACCACTAGAGCTAAGGAGTAACAAGTTTATAAAGGTAAAATGGATTTTTATAATAAGGCTTAGGGTTGATCATTCTACAATCTTTCACCAAAAGTACCACACCAACAAGGTTGCTGAAGCACACATACATGGCCGTAATGACAGAATAGACATGTGTGTTCGATCACATCCTCATTCGAGTTTAACCAAGGGTTAGGATGAAGAAAAGGGAAATAAATTGTTGTTAAATAAAAATTACAAAACAAATAGACTAAGTCCAAGATACAAGTTGCTAGACGCTTTTTCCCGACCGTTACCATGAAAAAGACACAACTATTTAAACACGTCTTGATCATAGATCAAAAACAACAACCTGAGTTGGTGTTCCCGTAACGATCAACTTCCTAATCGTCCCATACTTTACATACTTTTACAAGGCAAGTGGCGATATCTACCACTTTATACAAAACTTTACATCGTTAACTTATAAGACATATCAAAGAATAATCGATCCTTCATATAATTCCTTTGGTCTAAGCTTTTGTGAAACGATTATCTTCAAACTTTCCTCATCTTTTTTTTGTTGCGATTTTTCTTTTCGTTTTTTTTCATATACTAACTATGAAACTCAGTGTAATTTCACCATCTTTACGATCATAATAACTCCATATAATTCCTTCGATAATTCTTCATTCTTCGGACGTACCAATAACTGTGTTGGTAGTAAAAATACATGAGTTTTAACTACTTTATACATTCCCATTTGCAATGTGCAAATTTCTTCCCAACCGTACCAAAGATAAAAAACAAACACAAGTCTCAGGAAATACATACTTTACACTTTAAGCAACTAGTAACTGATAAATGGACTTAATCTGACTTAATCTAACAGGGTAGGCTAAGGTGTAAAGGTGTAACGAAACAAACAGTTTTTGTTATTCCTAAAGGATTGGCTCTATTAGTTTTTTTAGGGGTATATTACTCTTAAGATGAGAGTAAACAAAGGGTTTATATAGGGTTTTAACTAACCAGTGTAGTTAGTTAATAAAACAACATATAAAGGCTTTTTGGGTGTAATCCTAGAAATTTACCAATTTAAACAAGTTACTCCATCTAAATCCATAGTACTCATTATTGTGGTCTCGAATAGATATTCCAAGCCAAGTTCTTAAGTCTACAACATCACCGACACATCAATTTTGTGGAATTTGAGTAAACATTTAGAAACGGATAAGGATAAATCCTCACAATATCTAATAAGGGTTATTGTGTGCAGGTTATGTAACTAGTAATTTCACAAAAGTATGCTTGAAAAAAAAATTGAGTATAATTTAAGCATTTTAGGTGAAAAATAAGACAAGTATACATTCTAATTCTCATCCCCCCACTTGAACTATACAACGTCCTCGTTGTATAGGTAAAAAAAATAAAAAATATGAATTAAAAGAATTAGAATGAGAAACTCCCTTGATATTTTGCTCGGTAGATTCTCCAAGTTGAGTTTATGAGCAAGGATGTGTGTTGTAAATGCGTCTATATTCCAGCATGACTACAATCACACATAGGATTCCAGATGATTGATACTTCACCAACTTCGTCGATTTCTTTGTAGTGAGGTCTTGTGCAAAATATAGGAAAAACATGCAAAATCCTATCTCAAATATCTACGGTTAATTAAATAAGCTAAATAAACTGTAGAAGAAACTAATACGCCGTATCCATAAACTGGAATACGTCTTATTGAGAAAAATGTAAAAAGTATCTAAATACGGGTCAGTCTGTTGAATACGCCGTATCATGTACATGAATACGCCGTATTGACAGAACTGACAATAATGTTTAAAGTGCATAAAAAATAAAGGACTGATAACGTCCAGACATTCAATACGCCGTATGGTATGGAACGGATACGCCGTATTGATGTCTAGGAAAACAGACTCGATAAAAATAAATAACAATCCGGGTTGTCTCCCGGGAAGCACTTTTCTTTCAGCTAGTCTTTAAGTTAGACTATTTCCTTCCAGCTTCTTCACTCTAGTAAATACTCTCTCTCAATTCCGCTCTTGATTTAGATAGAGTGCTAGGTTTCATAATCTATCAACGAGCTAATGTGTTGAACTTACTGCCAGGCTTGTTCTATCATGCATAAACAAGTCAAAACGTCATATCATAATATATACAGAAAAACAAGAACATGTTTAAAGTTAAATACATCACGAAATGAATAATAAATGTACAAAAGATAGAAATAAAAAGATGAGTAAAGATCATGGGTCTGGTTGCTGCTAGTCCTGCTGGGCTGTAGAGGTGCTAGCACCGTCGGTCCTGCGTCTGGTACGCCTCACATACAGGATCTGAAAGTCTGCATAGCTGGTGTACCTGACCCCAGCCTGAATCATCATCTGTGAGAGTCCAACAACCGTCCAAGTAGAGAATCGAGGGAAATCACGGGCCATACTATCTAATATCTCTCTCTGCTCGCCTAGTGTTCCTCGAATCTTGTGCACATCCTCTTCTACCCTGACTAACCTCTGAGCCATAGTCTGAGCTAGTCCGGCTACAGGTGGTGGCGGAAGAGGTGCCTGTACGGGTGCTGGAATAGCTAAAGCACCCTCATCAGCTACAGGAGCATCCTCAGCGGCCTTAAGGGCACCAGCCGTAGCATCCGACTGCCTCTCTGGTCCCAGGGCTACCCAAGCCTAAGTATCATCAAGCTCCACGTAGATCTACAGCCTCACCAACTCAACCATATCGATAACAAGGAGGTCTTGCATAATCACTGTCAATCCTTAGAGCCTATCCTCAGTAAGTAATCCAAAATGCTTCGCCATACGGGCAACAAACTGACCACCAGATATCATCGCACCTTTCTTCCTCCCTAAAGCAAACAACCTCAAATACCTAGCCAACAAATAAAGGACATTGACTAAGCCAACGTCCCTCCCCCTTAGATAAAATAAATCAGTCACGGTCACCTTCTTAGGTGCCTGACTCCTCCACGCGATGCTACATGCGATGAACCTGTGGCATAATCTCAACATCGGATCCCTGATAAGAGTATAAGAGGGAGTGTACCCAGAAAATCGCCCTTAGAGGAAATCTCTCTCCAATAAGCGCTTAGATCTCCCTTGTCGGAGATCTGTCTACCACTCTCTACCTAGTATAAACCAAATATAGCAGTCTCCATTTACTCTGTTCTATGTAATCCTAAGGCCAAAATAAATTTCCTCCAGCTCATGCATCGCCTAGCTCCACCTAACTAAAACTCTAAATCCCCAACAGTATCTAGATCAAGCACACCTTCTCTGAATCTGAAAGTAATAAAGAACTCTAAAATGAGCTCATGTACCAACGGGCCTCTAATCTCAAATAGCCTCCTCTAAGCTCGGCTAGTAAACATACTCTGTCCCTGAGCATCCCTGTGCTCCATCAGCATCCTACCTCTCAATCCCTTATCCATCAGCTCTGTCAATCCCCCAAAGTCAAAAACCTGAACCCTATGTACCTCTCTCCTATATATCTTTGCCAACCTTATCTCAAAATTTGCTATATAAGCATCAGTATACTGTAATCCCTCAAACCTAAGATACAGATGCCTCTGATCTCTAGGTGGAAGAGCCATATCTGTAAAATTAACAAGATTAGTACAAAGATTATAAATTTTAAACATTATGTTCTGAGATAGGATACGACGTATTCAAAAATGGATACGTCATATGGAGATCTATTTAGTCAATATGCCGTATGGATATAAGTCAATACGGCATATGAGATTTAAAACGCAAGTGTCTTTATCTGATCAATACGCCGTATTCATTTTGTTGAATACGTCATATTGTTGTTTTAAAATTGGGTGATTTTAAGTCAATACGCCGTATTCATGTTTAGTGGATACGCCATATTACTTTACAGTTTAAAAACAAAAGGGGTTTCCATTATTACCCATTTTGACCCATTACACCAAAACAATAATATTTGTTACAACTCTAAGAGAATAAAGGGAAACCTAATCAAAGGGTTCTATGGCAAAACATCTAATCCTCAAAACCAAACCCTAACCCTAATTGAAAATAAAAAAAGAAATGGAAATAGGGATGAATTCGGGTTCCTTACCTTGTGGTGATGAATCAAGAGAGATATAAACACAAAAGGAAAGGGGTTGGATTCTCCAAGAATTTTTCTGCAGTTAAATTTTTGAGTAAGAGTGAAAAGGTGTGTGTAAAAAGCTCAATCCGGCGTATCGATTGGGCTTTTATACCCAAACTCGATACGCCGTATTGATGTTTGTCCAATACGCCGTACTAGGCTAATTTTGTTGACTTGGTTAACTTAAGTTAAAATAGTGGATACGCCGTATATGTGTTTACCTAATACGTCATATCCATTCTTGGAGACCAATTTTTCTAATTCAAACAAAGTAAAGAAAACGTACCTTGGCCTTCGCAACATACTTGTGTAAACGCCATCCTTATAATACCGTTTAGGGTCGAACGTGATGCCAAACGAAACATACAAATTCTTAATAAGATTTAATAGCATCTCGTTGACAAGATAATTCTAAGCCACGATATTTACATTTAATTCCATGATAAAATTTTCCATAATGAAACTTTTATTAATTTTATCGTGACTTGCTTCCAGAAATTTCTTCTGTCCTTGTGTATTTACATTACCCCCCGACGACTGTATTATATTGATTTCATTATCATCATTGTCCTTACCTGACTTTAGATCACCGGGATAAATTATGTTGAAAGGGAATAGATCATTAAAGTACAAAACATTTTGTTCCACTTCATCATATTCGGGCAATGACGTTTCATATTTCAAATTAAATTCATCGATATGTTGAGGGCATAAAGTGGGTTCAGTTAAGAAATCTGATTTAGACATTAGAGCATCATTGTAAACAATGGCTGGAAATTCATTCTCATAATCTTTAAAGAAGTCTAAATCATCAAAACAACTGACCTTTGGCTCAGGTGATGAAGGCATATCGACTTTTTCATTATTATTTTCCGAATCCGTTTACAAATCATTGAAAGAAATTATTTTATAAGAAAATGAGTTTTTTCAAAAATTACCATGTAATCTTCATCGTCGGATTCGTCAAACGATATTCTAAAGTCAATTTCATTGTTGTTAAGAGAACTTACCGTGGGTTCACAAGAGAGTGTTTTTTCAGATGATAACTCATCATTAAAGACTATAGCTGGGAATTCGGTTTCAACGGATCTAAGGTCATGAACGTCTTCATCATACCAGATCTTACCATACTTAACAGTTTCCCAGTTATACACCTTACCGTGCTGACGAGCCTTTTCTTCTTCGAGCCTGATGTATTCTTCCATGGTAATGTTTGGGTTGTCCATCCTATAATAAACTTGCTAGGAAAGAAAACTGTTAAATAACTTATAAGTCGTATTCAGTGAACTAAATACGACGTATTACATAAACACAATAAGCAAACAAACAGGAATATAAACTATTCTAAACTACACTAATCCTAAGGGTTAGATCTAATCTAATGTTAAAAACCAAAATATCAAATAAAAATCAAGATTAAATTTTCACTCCCTAGCAGTGTCACACCCTGCCAAGGCGAAAACGCGAAGCGCGACGAGAAAGGGAATCATCACAACACATTGGCATCTATACAGAGAAACTAAAACATGCATAAAAATACAAGGTATAGACACACAGTGTCATGAAAATACCCAAACATATCAACAAAATCCAAAAGGCGTTTGACATTGAAATAAAGGCAGTTCACGTCAATGTCATGACATGCAAACATTCATACTTCATAACAAAGCAAAACAAATAACATTCATCATCCAAAATAAATAACGAAATCTAGGTAGCTAAACTTCGCCGGCTGCTTACGGTCCATCTAGCCACTTTTCTTAACTTTAATCTCATCCTACTGAATACCTAAAAATGATGCTTATACGTCAACACAATGGTTGGTGAGAAACTTAGGTTTTCAGACACACATATTCAATCCATTACCAAAATTGTTAACCGAATTACTGTGATCATAAAACAACACTTTTTCATGACAATTATGATAACTAACCTACAAGCTAACATGCAATTTCAATCCAAATCAAATCAATCAAACACCAACTGACGACCTCAATCTCCCTTGGATCCATTCAAGTCCTTTTACCCTCTAGCTCAGACCGGAGATACTCGTAAGTAACCATCCTGACTAGGCAACATCTCAAAATCACATCACATAACCAATTCTCATTCCCTCTAGCTCAGACCGGAGATACCCGCAAGTAACCCTCCTGACTAGGTAATAATACTTTCCACTAAGTAGGCTATGGATACCCACAAGTAATCCTCCTGACTTAGCTCACACATCAATATCACATCACATAACATGTAGCACATAACGCACATTAGTCACATAATAGTCTATGCATTTACACTAACACATAATCACAGCAATTTAAAACTCTTTTCAACACTTGCATCATTTACATCCCAAGTTTAAAATGCAGTAAAAAGTGGGACTATGTAACTCACCTGAATGCTCAAAACGCAGCTTCCAATTCCTATCACGCAATTATAGAAATAAATAAACACGGTTACACGCGACCAAGCTAAAAGTTCTAGTCCATGTAACACACATATGGATGTCTAAGGGTTTGATAAACCATCATGGGTCACCCCGACACCATGCCTAACCTTAACCACTTCATTAACTCATTACACTAGTTAACTACAATTTGTTCAAAAGTGCTGAATTTTAGTGTAACTTTAGCCTCTTAAAACCCTTACTTGCTGACCATCATAAATTATACCAAAAATCATATAAGTTCATTTATGTGTTTACTAACTACCTTGTGATTTCCAACCACTTATTACATGTGCAACTATCCCAAATAAAATCCAACTTCAAAACTGTCCTAATTCGGATCTGATTGCACACTAAAACGTATGACCCTAAATACCATACTTAGACACAAAATCAAAAGCTCTCCTTCTAGGGTTTCTTTATATACATATAGAAATTAATCACTGTAGATTGGCTAACCCTTATTCCACTTTTAAGTTAGGGTTTTACCCTCCCAAACATGAACTAATTCTGACCCGTATTTACTGTTTTGATAACTTTTCTTGTAACTAATATTTAACCAACTTCCCGAACTCCAAATCAATCAAGGCCAGACTTTTGAAAAATAGACTCTTTTAACTACAATTTAGGCACTGAATCATATCAAAACACGTTTTTTAAAATCTAGATATCATTAGTTGAACACAGACCTAAATTCTGCTCAGCTCTGAATCATGAATTAAGGCGATCTAACTCTAACCACTTACACCAATAAGATCCTAATTAAATCCTAAACACTCTAACATGATTAAAACATCCTTAATTACAGAAGTTTTTAAAACCCTAATGATCCATCATATTAATTGTTACATGTTTTAAAGAAAGATTAAATAAAAGCTTAATTGAAACATACCTAAATCATGATTCTTGAAACACTAAATCACTAACTCGTTCTTGATTAAAAAAAATCTTTTCTTTCTTTCTTCTTGAGAAATTCGGTTGGGAACACAAAAATACAAGGGGATGAAGGTTTTTGGTATTTATAAGCTTTACAATATGGTTTAAGATAATCCCAAGATACTTTCCTAACTAGATTATGACTTAAATCCCTTTTTTTCTCTTTTTCTCTAAAACCGGACGCACCCCCCCCCCTTTTTAATTATATTAATTTTATTTTTTTATTTATTTATTAATTAACTAATTATCTTCATTACCTTAAGTTTTCATAAAAACCTAAGCTAATTTGGGTAAACCTTTTAACATAAACGCAACTTACAAAACCTTCTAAAAATAACTCTTCATTTCACATTTCACTTTCTATATTTAGAAAGTCTACCCTAATTCGCCAAATTTCACTCACTTAACTTATCTCCAACCTAATACATTTCCCATAAACGCTTAACACAAAATCATCCAACTATTGACGTAGCATTTGCATGCAAAACGCCTTCTTCTTACTATCCACGATAAAGGTGAACAATGGAATACTTATCACTAAACACAAACACACTCAAAATGAGATGATCATACACCTCAAAACGATATCATACACCTATTCAAACCACTTAGCACACATATATTACACATAGCATACAAGAATCACACAAAATGAACTTTTAGCCAATTCTAAAGGTATCACTAACATGATTAAATCACGGATGTTACAGTATCCCCTCCTTGAGGAAATCTCATCCTGAGATTTAACTAGCAGGCTTAACAAGTCGGTCCACAAACAACTGTGGATACTTAATCCTTATCTGATCTTTATGTTCCCAAGTAAACTTAGGACCACGTTTCGAATTCCATCTAACTTTCACTAGTGCTATCTTCTTACGTTTTAACTTCTTAATTTCTCGATCCATAATCTCTACAGGTTCTTCGATAAAATGAAGTGTCTTGTCGACCTTGATCTCATCCAATAGCACATGCAAATTAGCATCTGCCAAACACTTCTTCAGATTTAACACATAAAAGGTGTCATGCACGCTATTCAACTCCTCAGGTAACCTCAACATATAAGCTACAAGGCCAATCCTTTCAAGGATCTCAAACGGTCCTACATATCTCGGTGCTAACTTACCCTTCTTTTTAAAATGAACTACGCCCTTCCAAGGCGTCACCTTTAACAATTCATGATCTCCCACCTCAAATTCTAACGGCTTACGCCTATAATCAACATAGCTCTTTTGACGATCTCTCGCCTCTTTGGACTTTTCCTTTACCAACACTACCTTATCAGTCGTTTCTTGTACTAACTCAAGTCCAGTCAAACTACTCTCTCCAATCTCTGCCCATATAACAGGCGACCTATATTTCCTTCCATACAAAGCTTCAAACGGAGCACACCGAATGCTCAAATGATAACTACCACCAAAATCGATAACACATGCCCTCATTATATCTTCCAAAGTCTGAATCATATGTTCACTTTATCCATCCGCTTGAAGATGCTAAGCAGTACTCAAATCCAATCGCGTCTCTAAAACTTTCTGCAGCGTCATCCTTGCCAACTTCACATCTTGAAATATTCTTGTATTGCTAAAAAATGAGCTAACTTGGTCAGTCTATCGACCATCACCCAAATCACCTCATACTCACTACATTGACCTTGGAAATTTAGTGATAAAATCCATAGTTATTCTATCTCATTTTCACTCAAGTATCTTAGGCTGTTGTAGCAAGCCAAAAGTCTTTAACATTGCAGCCTTCACCCCTTAAACAAATCCGTCAATTGCTAACATAGGTAGCTATATCCTTTTCTACACGTGGCTACCAATACATGTCTCCAAGTTTATAGTACGTCTTATCCACTCCCGGATGTACCAAGTACCTTGATGCATGGGCCTCATCCATTACACTTCCCACCGATAAAACATAAATTCGATCCATAAAGTACAAACTCTTGTCTCCTTTTCTTTCCATCTGTTGATCTAAACCATGTATCCTTTCTAGAAGTACGTTCTCTTGCTTGAACGCCTCACTTTGGGCTGCCAGTATCATTCTTCTTACTCGTCTTGATTTCACTCTCTCCTTTCTACTCAACGCATCACCCACTACATTCGCTTTATCAGAGTATCACACAAATCATTCTTCAAAGTTTGAAAAGCCTCTTCTTGTTTTATGCTCCGCTTATGCTTTTAATTCCTCTCAGTTAAGGAAGTAAGGAGGTTCAACAATCTAAAAAACATTCGCGATGAACATCGGTAGTAACCTGCCAATCCTAAGAATAATCATCCAATTCCTCACTGTCTCACTCTTACTCGGATCCACGTGAATACGTTATGGTTGACTACGTAACCAAGAAAATGCATTTCTTCCAACCAAAACTCACACTTAGAAAACTTACTATACAACTTCTCCTTCCTCTGTGACTCCAACACTAACTTTAAATGAATTTTATGTTCCTCCTTCGACTTTAAGTAGGCCAGAATGTCATCAATGAATACGATGAAAACTTTCTTAAGTACGGCTTGCAAACCCGGTTCATTAAGTCTATGAAAACCGATGGTGCATTGGTTAACCCAAAAGGCATAACCGTAGAATCAAAATGTTCGTATCTCTTTCGAAATGCGGTCTTTGGAATGGCATCCTCATGCACTCATAGCTGATGATAACCTGAGCGAAAATCTATCTTTAAGAAAGGACACGCTCCTCGTAACTGATCAAACAAGTCATCAATCCTAGGGAGTGGATAACGGTTTTTTAACAGTTAATTTGTTCAACTCCCTATGATCAATACATATGCGAAAAGAACCATCCTTCTTCTTCATGAATAACACAGGTGCTCCTCTCAGAAAATGACTAGGTCGTATGAAACCCTTGTCTTGCAACTCTCAAAGTTATTTAGACAATTCTTGCATTTCCAACCACTCATTACATTTCCAACCACTCATTACATGTATAATTATCCCAAATAAAATCCAACTTTAAAACTGTCCAAATTCGGATTTGATTGCACACTAAAAAGTATGACCCTAAATACCATACTTAGATACAAAATTAGAAGTTCTCCTTCTAGGGTTTCTTTATATACATATAGAACTTAATCATTGTAGATTGGCTAACTTTTATTCCACATTTAAGTTAGGGTTTTACCCTCCCAAACATGAACTAATTCTGACCCGTATTTACTGTTTTGACAACTTTTCTTGTAACCAATATTTAACCAACTTCCCGAACTCCAAATCAATCGAGGCCGGACTTTTTGAAAAATAGACTATTTGAACTACAATTTAGGCACTAGAATCATATCAAAACACGTTTTTAACATCTAGATATCATCAGTTGAACACAGACCTAAATTCTGCTCAACTCTGAATCATGAATTAAAGCGATCTAACTCTAACCACTTACACCAATAAGATCCTAATTAAATCCTAAACACTCTAACATGATTAAAACATCCTTAATTACAGAAGTTTTTAAAACCCTAATGATCCATCATATTAATTGTTACATGTTTTAAAGAAAGATTAAACAAAAGCTTAATTGAAACATACCTAAATCTTGATTCTTGAAACACTAAATCACTAACTCGTTCTTGATTAAAAAAAGTCTTTTTTTTCTTTCTTCTTGAGAAATTCGGTTGGGAACACAAAAATACAAGGGCGAAAGGTTTTTGGTATTTATAGGCTTTACAATAAGGTTTAAGATAATCCCAAGATACTTTCCTAACTAGATTAGGACTCAAATCCCTTTTTTCTCCTTTTCTCTAAAACCAGACGCAACCCCCCTTTTTAACTATATTTATTTTATTTTCTTTATTTATTTATTAATTAACTAATTATCTTCATTACCTTAAGTTTTCATAAAAACCTAAGCTAATTTGGGTAAACCTTTTTACATAAACGCTACTTACTAACTTTCTAAAAATAACTTTTCATTTCACAATTTACTTTCTATATTTAGAAAGTCTTCTATAAATATCCAAATTTCACTCACTTCACTTATTACCAACATGATACGTTTCCCATAAACGCTTAACAGAAAATCATCCAACTATCGACGTAGCATTGGATGCAATACGCCATTCCATCCTATTATCACTATACGTGAACAAATAGAAGACTCATCACCAAACACAAACGCACTCAAAATGAGATGATCATACACCTCAAAATGACATCATGCACCTATTCAAATCACTTAGCACATATATTTAACACATAGCACACAAGAAATCATACAAAACAAACTCTTAGCCATTTATAAAGGCATCACTAACCTGATTAAATCACGGGTGTCACAGGCAGCGGCGCCAAAAACCTGATTGTGTCGTTGTGTGGTTGTTATTTATGTTTCAAGTTTTAAATTTATATTTTGCCGACTTAACAAAAAATAACACTTTAACGGGCAGTGTACCTGATCGGTGGTAGTTTCGTGGTAAGTAGGGTGTCGATCACTAAGAGCGAGAAACAATCTTTCAATTTATTAATATTTTGGTTATCTAAACTAAGTTAATTCTATTCTATGTTAAACCTATGCTAAACCTATGTTAATCCTAAAACTAAAGGATAAGGGGGGGTTTCAGCCTAAGAGACTGGCACGAGTTTTGTGGTGACTAAAATCAACTTAAGACATAAAAACACACGCAAACAAATTAAAAGAAGATAAAAGAGCGGTCTAGCCAAATATAAGAAAAATGTATTAACCATTATTAATCCAATCAGAATGTTGATTTGTTTATTTAGTGCAATGATTACTTATCTCAAGGCGGAATATCATTCTTAAGACTTAGTTAGTACTTTTTCCTAAGACCTAGATACAAAGAATTCTGTCACAATTAAATGCATCCGCATAAAGCATCCTTATTTGCTGATTATAATCTATCTTAGGGATTAAAGCAGTGGTGATCTTGTTAAACCCTAGATCATAAAGACTTTACCCACTTACTGCTTAATGGCAATTCATAAACTAGTAGTCCACTAACCAAGTCTTTACCAATTAATTGAGAACGTACTTGTTGATCCCTGGGGTTACCTGCCGGTCCAACTAAGCTCACAGTCTAAGGGCAAAGATAGGTTGTTATTTGTGATCCTATTGGTCTAGATGTATAAATCACTTTATGAAGAGCCAGCCCAGCATCTAGATTACTTGGTCCGTATCACTAGATCTAGTTGAATGATAGGTCGCATACAAAAGCACATAAACAAGTATAAACTGATAAACATAAACAAGCAATCAACAATAAACTAGGCAATCAAGATAAACAAACCAAACATTCAAATCTTCATAATGATGGCTAATACCCGAAGGTATTAGCCTTCAAACGTCATAATCAATACAAGAGTAATAATTTAGCCAAGGTAAACTAACCGAGTTAACGAATGATACTAAAAACTGAATGATTACAAGAGTATAGGAGATTACAAGTTGTTTCTGTAACACCCCCAAATTGGGTCGCAGCGGAATAAGGGTTCGGGGCGTGTTACTTCAAGATCAATAGCACAAGATATATAAGAACGACACAAAAAGTCGTTTAAAATGATACATTGGATTTAATTGAAAGACTTAATACAAAAGCATATAGCTTTACTTGTTCATTGTTGAATATTACAAAAGTTGACAATACATTCCCCAAAATATGATGCACCTAAATCTTTAAGCGTGCAATCCAAAATATAACCCAATGCATCCTTGGCATCCCATGCCTATTGATCTCCTGAAAACATTGCTTAAAAATGTCAACAAAATTGTTGGTGAATTCATAGGTTTGATAAAATCATAATGTGCAGGACCGCAAGACTTTTTAGTGATAATGCAACACATGCAGATCTCACACTGAAGCTCGACGATCTTTCTTGCAATTAAACTATATATTGCAATTTCTGCCCGATTAGATGTTCAACCCAAAAACATGCTATAACGTTTGTTCCCGGTGATAGCTAATCACCCGAACGGGGAGGTCGTTTCCCGAATAGATCTATTAAATAAC